>ML398133.1:115309-165562 GCA_005239525.1 Nicotiana knightiana
TGTTTGGCTCTGTCGCCCGGCTATCGCCCGGGTGTCTCCTTTCGCGTATTTTTCGACGTATTTGCATCCTTTTAGCTCCGTTTCCATCTCCACTTCACCTACACATGAAATAAACTCCATTAAGCACATAACAAGTGTAATTTTATCATTAATGCGCATAAAATGTAAGGTATATCACATGTTAAACTATGCAATTTAGTCTCGCATCAGTTTCACCGGATTGATTTGGGGTTCATTAGTAGGCCCAGCAGGGATATGCGTTTGGCACCAATTCGGGTTGATTGGATCCGTAGTGTTGTTGTGAGGGGTGTCAGTCAGTGATTATTGGGCTTATCTGTGCCTTGGGTATGCGGTGTGTGGGGAGTTCCTAGCTTGCGTTGGGGGTGATACCCGTTGATCATGCGGCACAGTTTCCTAGTTGATATCATTTATCATGTTTGAGTCCATTGGGGATGTTGCCTGATGGTGCCGGGGATGTACGGATTGTGGCTTTAAGCTGTATGGATACGTCATGTCGCTAGAGCGGTTGTCGTAGATGAGATGAGGTCTTCGGACCTAGAATGGATGCTATCGGATCTGGCTGCGACATATGCTGACGGATATTGATGCTAAATGGCTTAGAAATTTTTCTATATCTTCCATCGAAGAGGGGGAGTTCCATCACTTGATGATCCGACAAATAGTTATGGAGTTCTGCGTGTTTCTTCTTCATTGACAGTATTGGAAGGTGTTAGAACGAGTCTCTGTGTGTTAACAGGTTATTATCGGTAGTTGGGTGGCTTGGGCATCTGCTGTGATTTGAACTTATCATTATGAGTGTTTGAGATAGGTGAGATATCATGTGGTTTCGCCTTGAGTTATATCCCGGAAGTTGACTTATGGGTATATAATCTCAGAATGTAGTTTTTATGATTCGGGTAGCTTCATGGTGTAGGAGTGTGTTCGAAATGTTATTCAGAGGTCCGTGGTAGAATTAGGCTTGAATTGGCAAAATAGGATTTTTGGCGATTTCCGGTCGGCATTGGAAAATTAGTTATCGGGGTCGAAATGGAATTCCGAAAGTTGGAACAGGTTCGTAGTGTCATTTGGGATGTGTGCACAAAATTGTAGGTCATCAGGACGTGGTCTGGTTAATTTCGGCATCGTTGGCGAATTTTAGAACTTTAGAAGTCCTTAGGCTTGCATTTCGAGTTAAATTGGTGATTTGATGTTGTTTTGAGTGTTCCGAAGGTTCGAGTAAGTTTGAATAATCATATATGACTTGTGGGCACCATTGGTTGAGGTCCCGAGGGCCTCGGGATGATTTCAAATGGTTATCAGAGAATTGGAAATTTTGAGTTGCAGTTGAAGCTGCTGGATTCTGTCATAACCGTACCTGCGAATTGGGGACCGCAGGTGCGAGCCGCAGAAGCGGAAAGGAGACCGCATAAGCGGTATTGGTCGCAGGAGCGGATGGCTAGACCGCATCTACGAGCCCGCAGGTGCGAGACCTCGGGCGCAGGTGCAGCGTCTGAGGACATTAGTAATTTCCGTAGGTGCAGATTTTTGGACGCAAATGAGGCCCACAGGTGTGAGCATAGTGATCGCAGATGCAGAACGCCTGGGCAGAATATATAAATTCCAGCCTTCACGAATTTTCTTATTTCCACCATTTTTCAAGACGGGTTTGGAGCTTTTGAGGGGTTTTGAAGAGGGATTCAATGAGAAACGCATTGAGGTAATGTTCTTGAACCTAATACTTGATTCTATGGTAAATTCTATCTGACTAAGCATGAAATTTGTGGGATCTAAGTAAGAAATTGGGGGATTAGGGCTTGAAAATTTGAGAGCTTAATGTGAGGATTTCAGAGGTCATTTGTCGTCAGATTTTGATGTTTTTGGTATGTATGAACTCGTGAGGGAATAAGGATCTCAGTTTTGTAATTTTTGTCGAGTTCCGAGACGTGGGCCCGAGGGTCGGGTTTGGCCAAATTCAGGATTTGTGATGTAATTTTATAATTTTGATGTGGGCTTTGATCTTTTAGCATATATTAATGATATAATACTGATTTTGGTTAGATTCGGAGCGATTTGAGGCTGAATCGAGCGGCAAGGGCATCATGAAGTAGATTTTTGTCCGGTTTGAGGTAAGTAACGCTTCCAAACTTGGTTATGAGGGTTCTAAGTAACGCTTCCAAACATGCCAAGTGACTGGCGTGCGGGCGTGCACCGTGAGACATGTGACCTGGTTCATTCCATGGCACCATTTATTGGTTCTCTCTTGTTGATATCTACGCTTCTCAATGTGAGTGATGTGAACATGCTAGAAATCATGCTAAATACTATGTTAAGGCTTCACACTGATACTATCGATACCCAAGCGGTTGTCTTAATTCAAACATGCTAGAAATCATGCTAGATATTGTGTTAAGGCTTCACGCCGATGTTGTTGAGACCGGAGTGGTCATTTATTGCTGCCATCTCATGTATTTCATTTATATTATATACTCAGTCCTGTCATTGCATATCATATCATGTCTCAGAGTCTGTAATTGTTGTTTTGCACATTATATCATTGATTCGGGCTAGTTCATGCATTGTGAGCCCATGTGTTCAAGAGTGGAGAGTAATGACTGAGTGAGGCCGAGAGCCTGATATTGAGTGACAAATATAGGATCGGGTTGCACGCTGCAACATGTTATATTGATTATGCATGGATTTGGCTTATGTTAGCGCTTGGGCTGTAGGAGCCCCTCCGGAGTCTGTAACACGCCCCTAGTTAGCACAGTGATATTTGAGGGATGGATCTTCCCTGGACATGGATCTTGTCCGAAGTGTTTATGTTTCGGAGATGGATTTTCTCCATGAGGTTGGATTAGCCTATTTTTTCCCCGGTACTGAGCAATTGATATCAGTGATATGTATACGTATTCTGGGATGGATCTTCCCTGGGCCATCGATCCATATACAGTACTGAGCGGTGGTGAGATATATCATTTATCTGGAGAAGGATCTTCTCCATAGGGATGGATCGGCCTTCCTCAGCACTGAGTAACTTCTGTCTTATGTGTATATATATTCTGGGATGGATCTTCCCTGGGCCATGTGAGCCATATATAGTACTGAGTGGACGCGTATCTGAGAGTTGGAGCAGATTGTGCATTTTATACAATTGACGCATTGGCATGTACTAGAAATTGTGTTATAAATATCCTGAACTATCATAGTTGCATTTATCATATTACTTAAACTGCTTTTATTATAATACAAGCATGCCTACATTGTTGCTTAAAGGATCCTGTTGTGAACATGGAGGCTTTCTCCACCACTACCTCTCACCTTACAGTTTGGGCTTGTTACTTATTGAGTTGGTGTACTCACGTTACCCCTGCACCTTGTGTGCAGATTTAGATACATCGGGACCCGATAGCGGTTGTTGATCGGCTGATAGAGTTTCATTTGGAGTCTTCAAGGTAGCAGCTGGCGTCGCAACCTCGTTTTCTCCTTCTTTATCTTCCTTCCGCACTTTATTATTTCAGACAGTGTTGTCCACTTTTGTATTTCGACAGTGTAGTAGTAATAGCTCATGACTCGGTGACACCAGTACTGGGATTTATTTTATTCGTGTCTTAATGATTTTTAACTTTTAAACGTTTTATAAATGAGACTTTTGCTGCAAATATAGTGATCTTTCTGAAAGAAACTTTAAATTAAATTAAGTGTGTGGCTTGCCTGATTTCACGATAGGCACCATCACGACTGGGCATTTTGGGATCGTGACACTGACACGCCAACCACGCACGCTCCTTCTCTTCCTCCAATCATAAAGCCCCTCAGTTCAATTTATGTGAGGATATTTGACTTAACACAAAGTTTTCTAAAATAAGAAAGAAAGAAAGAAATTATTTTACAACTTCCATGTTATAAACATTTCTGTGATTATAAATCGTGTCATTATAAAAGAGAAGTTTAAAGTCAAATTGCTTATATATATATATATATATATATATATATATATATATATATATACACAGAGTCTCGNATATATATATATATATATACTATTTTTCAACTTTGTCATTACTTTTTAAATCAATAGGGTTGGTGTACGAGTTTCTGTTATTGGAGACAGATCCACACTTTCCATCACTTTACAGAAATGCATAGAGTTAACAGAGGAGACCACAAACGGCAACACAAGACTTCATCTTATGTTTTAAACTATGGAGGACATTATGACATTCTAGAAGCAACCAAGAGCATTGCCAGTAAAGTAAAGGATGGTATTCTACAGTTAGAGGATATCGACAACAAATTATTTAATGAAGAACTCGCCACCAAGTGTGCCAAGTTTGCTAAACCTGATTTACTCATAAGGACCGGTGGTGAACAGAGAATCAGTAACTTCATATTGTGGCAGCTGGCTTACTCTGAATTGTACTTCACAAACACTCTATTTCCTGACTTTGGCGAAAAAGCTCTGAAGGAGGCCATACATTCCTTTCAACAAAGGCACAGACGTTTTGGTGGGGACACATGTTGAAACACATTACTTTCCGTCCTTGTATCTCTTCTTTTATGTGTTTTAGTATTTCGTAATTGCATTGTTTTCCATCTCACTCAAAAGTACCTCAAAGAGCCCAATCAAACCACAACCAAAATCATCATGTTGATTCTGAATTAACGGTTACTAGTATATAAATGAATAAACAAACTATTTATAGGATTTTCTCTTTGATCTAGCATTCTTTTGGCTTTATCACCAAGAGTTAAAACAGGAGCATGAACCTAGCTTTAACGATTGAAAGCGACTACGATCTTTATTACAATTTCTGTATAGCATACTTTTGAAACAATCTTCATGGCTGAATGACAATCTCGGCATATGCTTAAATTCTTGAAAATGTAAAGAGGCATGCCAGCCCATGTGCTTATGAGGCCAAAAGAATCAGACAGCTCTTTCATTAGGCATTTCCCAGCTCGAGGTTCTTATGTACAATGCAGGAACCCAATAGTGATCCCAACACAACTTCATTGGGGGAAATCAACATTCCCTGATTATGGAATCTGCTTCTTCAAGATATCCTTCCCGGCCCAAAGATTTACAACGCAAGAATAGTGCTCTATAGAAGGCCTTATCTAGAGGTGGGCATAGTTTGGGCAAACCTAAAATTCAATATTAGATATTGTCTCACATATTTAATATTAATTTCTAAGTTATTGTCAAAATACTTTCAGTTTGGACATAGTTTTACTATTGCTACTCCTTATCGGCTGTATTAATGTCTCTGTTGCATTTTCTTCATAATAATTCCATTACTTGAATACTTTATTTAGATGATTCCGGTGAATAAGGAACTTTTCAGGCAATTTAACATGAGAATGTCATTTGAATATTTTTGTAAAGGGGAGAAACATCTCAACTTATAAGCTGAAAATCGAAAATTCGAAATATACAAACTGATTAATCTGAAACAGAACTTAAAACATCCTATCCAATCCGAGCTTATTTGGATTTTTCACGACCCAAACATCTCTCTGAAATACATCGTGATGGCACCTAATCTCTATGACTAGGTAAGTCTAAAAATTTACAGAGAATACCAATAACGGAACTATCTAACTACAATAGATACTAAATAATAGAAAATGATGTCGCACGTCATGTACAATAACCAAACTCTAACTTACACAACTTTCCCAAAACCCCAAATATTGTGAGCACGTGATTTTTTCCCGATTAAAATACTCCAACAAAAAAATCACAAATATATTTTTCTTGGTTGTTTTTAATTTTTGTAGAATTTGTAGGGATGTTTTGTTAATTGTTTGCATTTAGTTGCATTTTGTGCACTCTTAATATTTTAAAGTCATGAAAAAAATACCAAAAATGTCTAACATATTCATTGCATAGCATCTTAGGGTTAATTGCATTTAGAATTTAATTACATGAGTTAATTGCATTATTAAACAAAAACCACAAAAAAATACTCGTTTTTACATATTTAGATTTTAGTTTTAAACTTAGTACTCTTCTTTCATTAGTTTTAAGTAAATTAATTATTTTAATGTTAGAAATAGATAATTAATTCAATTCTACAAATTAGATTTGATTTAGGACTTAGTATAGGCTTTAATTAACTTTATTAGGATTTTAAAAATCAAGAAAAGAGAAAGAAAAAAAAATGCTATGATTGATTCCGAATTGGGTCACAACCATTTTCAGTGGCCCAATTGCCTTAAAATCTCCCAAATCACTGTTACCCCAACACCCCCTCCCTTTCACTTAAACCCAGAATACGGTAAAAATTGCGCGGGGTACCCTATTTGGTCGCCCCCATTTAACTTATACCCGCTTTTTAAAAAACTTTTAAGTTGTACCCACTTTTTAAATAACTTCAGCTCCCCTTTCCCTCGCTGAGCTGAAGTTCACCAGTTAAGCTGAAGTTCGCTAGTTATAAAGACAAAACTTCAGCATACGGGGCTGAAGTTCCCCAGTTACAAGACAAAACTTCAGCTCTAGAGCTAAAGTTTCCCAGTTACAAACTTCAGCTCTAGAGCTGAAGTTCCTAAGTTATAAAGACAATAACTTCAGCATACGGGGCTGAAGTTCCCCGGTTACAAAGACAAAACTTGAACTCTAGAGAACTTCAGCTCTAGAGCAGAAGTTTTGTCTTTGTAAAATGGGGAACTTCAGCCCCGTACGCTGAAGTTGTTGTCTTTATAACTTGGGAACTTCAGCCTCGTATGCTGAAGTTCCCATTTACAAAAGACAAAACTTCAGCTCTAGAGCTGAAATTTCCCAGTGTAACTGGGGGAACTTCATCCCCGTATGCTGAAGTTGTTGTCTTTATAACTTGGAACTTCAGCCCCGTATGCTGAAGTTCCCCATTTACAAAAGACAAGAACTTCAGCTCTAGAGCTGTAGTCCCCCAGTTTAACTGGGGGAACTTCAACTCTGTATGCTGAAGTTTTTGTCTTTATAACTATTACAAAGACAAAAACTTCAGCTCTAGAGCTGAAGTTCCCCATTTACTTGAGCTGATGAACTTCAGCTCTAGAGCTGAAGTTCGCAAGCTACTTCAGGCCCGTCTACTAGAATGCTGAACTTTTGCGTGATTGCCTTTGCTACTTCAGCCCCGCATGCTGAAGTTATGTGCAAAAGTGGGTACGGATACAATTTTTTTTATAAAGCGGATATAAGTTAAAACATGGCACAAAAAGTAGGTACGAATGCAAAGGACCTAGAATACGCGACCCGTATGCCTGAGACCCGCCCCACTCCTTTCTTTAAATCCCAACCCTCCATCCCAACTCATCCAACAACCCAATCAAATTCCCATACCAAATAAAACCTAACCTATCTCCCACAAACCCTAAACCTAATAACCCAAAAACGGCCGCAGACCCTCACCCTATCCAAACCCTTCTGTCACCGCGTCTACACCCAAACCCACCGGAAAAATCAAGCCCACTCCCCCCCCTGTGGAAAAAACAAGCCCCCCCCCCCCCCCCCCGGCGTGGTCCCTTCTCTCTCCTTTTTCCACGTAGCCTAATGACCTCTGGATTGATTGACAATCGATTCATGCCCTCCATTTGTCCAAAATCGTCCACACAAAAGAGATTGGAGAAATTTCGGATTTTTAGAGAAGATGCTTCTGGAGGTTATATATATTGGCATTCTTTCTAGGTCAAGGGGTTTTTTTTTGAGAACTTGGGACAGTCTTTGAGAGGTGAAAGGACAAGCTAGGGTTTTGGGCTTCTCACTCTCCTTTTTCTTCTCTTAGTTTCCATTTTCAGATTTAAAATAACAAAAAAAAAATGAAAATATATAGGGAAAAGTATTCTTCTCTATCTATCTTGGATTTCATATTGTGGAGTTTTGATTTCAGAAAAATAAAAAAAAATAATACAAAAATACTCTGTTTCCTTAATTCTTGATTTTGATTTTAGTTTTCTGAAAAAAAGGAGTTTAGTTAGAGTTTTGAGCCATTTTGAGTCGTGTGAATATTTCTCGTGGAGGTTTCGAGTTCCTGATTCCAGTTCCGAATTAGTTTTGTTGCTGCCTCGTTTATTTTCTACTGGACGCTTGAATTCCGGCGCCAGATTTGCTTGTAATAACTCTGAACAAGGTTAATCAAGAGTTTAATTCAGGTTCATCTCTTTTCCCTCATGTATGTGTTGATGATCTTAATATGACGAGGGCCATTAGGAGATGAGTTAAGTTTATTGTGATGGTTGAGGATTATGATTGCTTTCAGATTATTCTATGTCACCTTGGTTACTGTTTCTTCTAATTAAATCTTAAGAGTTGGAAGATAGACGACGTTTGTTTGGATTTGAATTCTGGTACCGTTGATGTGCCGAGTTTGTGTCTGGGTTTAGAGTTATCTTAAATGACATGCTTACTGGAATAGGATTACGTGAATAAAGTTTGCAATCAAACTTTTGTGAGCTTTTTATGTAAAATGAATTGATCATATTTGCTACAAAATTAATATACCACTACTTTGATCTTTCGGTCTATTAAAGGTGAAGTTGAATATTTCAGCTATTTTTGTTTCTTTAAAGGCTAGAATTCAGTTGTTGTTTGAATAGGTAAAATGAGATTAATGGACTCTCAATCTGTAGTGAATGTGCTTTATCAATTTCAACTATCCACTGTTATTTAGTCACATGCTCTAAGTTTGAGGAAATATGATTAAGTCACTTCATTTTAGTTCTTGTTAAATGCTAAACCAAAACTAATGGATTGCTGGTCATGACTAAGTTATGTCTGATTCCCATATAAGGTGTTAGAGGATTAATGTATGGCACATGATGTGCATGTCTTCTGTTCATAAATTAAGGCTACGTTTTCATGTGAAATTCATCTAGTTTGGTGAAATTATTGTGCAGTAAATTAATCTTGTTCGGCTTTCAGGTGTTTGGCGACTTTACATGCTAATTAAATCACCAGTGTTAATCATTTACCTTTACTTTTGTCAGCCACTCAGTTTCTTTCTCAAATGTTCATTTTTGCTTTGGATGCTTATTCTGGAGACTTTATTTAGTTGATGATTGATTCTGTTGGACATGAAATTGTTTGAATGACTAATGACGGGGCAGTGGGAAGATTTATATAAATCCATGACCGGGCAATAATCTCAAAGTAGGAAAAACAACTCATGAACATCGCTAGTGTGCTTTAAGCGCGGTTAATAATAAATTATGGTGACTATGGGTACAATTCTCGTGGCATAGTCATGATATATAATCACAATCCGAGTATATGTTTCACGTGACTCGACCATAGTTTCAAACAATAATAAAAATAAACATGTTTGCAATGTGTAAAATAATAAAAGAGTGCGCGACAGTGCGGCTCGTTCAAATAAATCCCACAAATACCGAAAAGTGGTTAATAGATGATTAAAAATGGTTAGAAGGTAAAAATGCATAATAGGCTTCAAACATGTATAAATCAAATAATTAGGCCAATTATTAATAGTTAAACGACCGTGCTAAAATCACGAAATCTGCGAGTGCCTCACACCTTCTCCCGGGTTCATAATTCCTTACCCAGATTTTTGTGTTCACATACCATAAATAAGAGTCAAAATTTCCTCGATTTGGGATTTAAAATAAATCGGTGACTTGGGACACCAAAATAACTATCCTTAGTGGCGACTTTGAATCTAATAAATAATCCCATTTCGATTAATGTCATTTCAATTGGAAAAACTCCATATCCCCCTTGGGAAAAAGGAGGTGACAGCTCTGGCGATTCCGCTGGGGATCGAACTCAGATTCTCTGGTTCAGGATTCAAGAATTCGAGCTTAGGATAGCTGTAATGATTGGCTTTCATGATTGTTTGATTTTTTACGTGTTTGAACCTAATATGCTAAATGCCACTTTTTTAGCGCTTTGATATTGTTTGGACTGTATATAAACTTTTACGAAACCTTCCTTCTCTCTGAGTCTTCTAAATCTTCTGGGAAGTGCACGCTGGCGTGACTTCTTTTCTGTTAGTGTCATATCCCTATTTAGAACGAGGATCAGATCAGTTACAAATCTGGGTGGCCTTTTGGTTACCGGTACGTTTCCCCCGGCTCGAGTTGTTCGCTCGGGTAAGACAGGTCTAGAACAATATACCCAGGATTTAAACTTAGAATAACATAGCCTCATGATGAATCCCTAGTAGGTACATTTTTTTTCATCACCTGCATTTGACTTTCGGGACTCAACACAGGGGTTAAGTCCGTCAAGGACAGGTGTACCAAATTTAAATGACCATCCTAATGCATCTTACATGCTACTTGCGCATTTGTTTGTTTCGGCTTGCATGTTGACCGACTTTTAGAATAGGGAAAGAAAAAAATCAAGAGTGAGAGGTAGGTATTCAAAATCCAAAACTCTGTCTAAAAAAAGAAGAGAAAGAAAATAAGCCAATATTTTCAAAAGTCATGCTTCCCCTGTTCCGTCAAAACTGACAGAACTACGCGAGTCTGATTCTCACCGGATGGGAGACACGTAGGCAAACATCATCGGTTCCGGCCTCCAGTTTTCAAAAAATCAAAAAATATTTTCCATCACTTCCTTCTTTATAATGTCTTTCTTTTAGACCCCAATTTTTAAAAATACAAAAATATTTTCTTTTAATTTCTTCTCAAAATCCAAAAATATTTTTATTCTTCTTTCGAAAATTAAAAAGAAAATTCAAGATTCAAATTTTTTTAGAAGTATTTCTTTTATAACTTCAAAATAAAAGTCCAAAAATTCAAAAATATTTTCTTTCTTCTTTCGAAGTTTTTCTTTCGAAATGCCGAAAGAAAAAAAAGAGAAAATTCAAAATTCAAAAAAAATCATTCTTCTTTATAAGTCTTTCTTTCGGAAATTAAAAAAAATCAAAATCCAAAAAAGAAAGTTAGTTTATTTAACTTATTTCTGATCTGTCGGAACTACGCAAGATCTGATTCATGTCTCCACATGATACATAGGCAACCTACATATGGTTCGATCAAATCATTTTTGAAAAAAAGAGAAAGAAAAAAGAGAGATTGGATGTGAAAAATGAGAGGAAATAAAAGAGTGATAATTAAAAAGAAAATAGAGGAAAGAAAATAAGCAATCAAGGAGCGCAAGAGAGGAAATGAAGAAGACAAGGGCAAAAGAAGTAAAATTGGGATGATGCCAAGTTGACTTCGCATCCTCGAAGTCATTTTACAATCGATAATTATGATTAGGTGCATTGCACATAACGTGACATTATCTTATGTTAAATGCCTTAACGCTAACATGATGGCTTCATTTTATTCCTCTTTGTTATCTTCATTGAATTGAGCAGAAGGGTGGTTGGTTTGTGGTTTTTAAGCTGGTAACTCATCCCTACAACATAAAGTCGAAAGGCAATGGCTGACGATAATGGAATTGAATTGGTTGATACTGGTGCTAAAAAACAATTGGTTGAACAAGACACTAGTTTGGTTGAAGAGGTAAGGATGTTGAGACAACACATGGCAGACATGTATCAGGCTTGGATGACTGGGAAGACACCACCTCTGCCACCACCTAGCTTCCTAGATGCTACCCTTACCCAAGCTCCGGTCATAGTGCCAAATGACCCACCATATTCTCCAGATTTTCCCGCCTATCATAGCTTTCCTAACATCCCTAGTAGCTCCATCGTTCGTTCTCCAACGATGTTGTTGAGCCCTTCTGATGTTGTTGAGCCACGCCCACGACAAGATCCAGCGGGCGTTCATGCTTAACGCTTTCAGCCTCAACATCGACCACATGAATATCCCCGTACTCCGGACAATCCTCCTCAATGCTATTTCTCTCCACAAAATCCCCAAAGTCATACCTCACCTTCCCAGTACTCTATCCACAATGCACCGCCATATGCTCCACACCCACGGGACACGCAATGGCTTGCACCGCCTCCACAAATATCTTACCCACCTCTACAAGAATATCAACCACCTACCCGAAAGAGGTTCCAATCAAGGCCGAAGTACAAAATGAGAAGGCAACAAAAAAGAAAAGTCTTTCACTCATATTGGAGAACCATATGCTAGTCTGTTTCAAAGGCTGAGGCAATTGGACATGTTGAAGCCGATTTAGCCAAAAATTTCGAACCCCCTTCCAAAGAAATTTGATTATTCTCAAAGGTGTGAATATTGCTCTAATGCCCCGGGGCACAACCTAGAAAAGTGTTGACATCTGAAAAGAGATGTCCAGGAGCTTATTGATGCAGGTGACATTACCGTGCAAAATCCAGATGCAACAGATACTAGCCAAAGTACATTGCCTGTTCATAATGAGACACATATGGTGGGAATGATTTGTGTTGAAAAGGAATATGAGAACTCTTCTGGATCCCTTGGAGGGTCACTTGCCGCGAAATTTTCAGCGTTATTAGTCTCGGTTCCAGAAGTTGATTTTAAGAACGAGTCAGCAAAAGGGACCAAAAAGCTATTTGCTAAGGTCAATGTGATTGAAACTGGTAATGGTATCGGTAATATTGATATGGAACTCAGTGGTTAAGATGTCGATCTTGGTAATTCGAAAGAAGCTCTTTTCTTGGTTAGTCGGGGAGGAGTCCTGGTGGTTTATTTTGTTGTCATTTCTGTTGTTCGGGTTATTTCAGGGTTGTAATCTGGATATTGTCTTGTGACTCGAACCCTTCTATCCTTTTATTTTGACTAGTTCGTTTAGTCATAGTATCTCGTTAGTGTTATCAAGGTTTTTCCAAGTCTGTAACCCTAGTATATTTTGCTTGTTTTGTTGTTCAAATCCTTTTACCGTCTGTCTAATGCAATTTCCTGTTTTCTGTTATTTCTAGTCAGTTTTTGTTTCCTTTTCCTTTTATAGTTCTTTTCATGCTAGCTCTAATGACATGACATGCACGCATAATTATCAGCCCGGTCTTAAAAGTTAGTATAATCATGAAGAAATAAAAAAATTTTAAGTTGATAGGGACATTTGAGGGAAATAAGTAAAGATTTGGACATTTTAAGATTATTTAAAGCCCGGACTATGTGAAACTGGGGCAGATAGTTTGGGAAGTTAATAGATGACAAGAATTTGTTACAAGAGAATTCATCCAAGACAATTTGAAGTGAGTCACTTGGAATTCAAGTGCATCTCAAGTAACAAGATAAAGCCAAGGGATTTTGCTCCAAACAGACGTAACATATCCTTTGTGAAGAAGAAATCACCCAACGAGAGTTCTATACTTGACAAGGCACTAAAAAAAGGTGGAAGGAATATCAGTGATATCAATGCCGAAGCTGCAAACGAAATGGTGTGCATGATCTTCCTTTTTCATCTTCAATTTGCATGTGTTGTGCTTGGCATTTTCCGGGATTGGGAAGCCCTCTTTCAGCTACACTAACACTTTATACAATTCAATACCCTTTTGAGCCTATGCTAATTTTCTTGACCTCCCTTCTTTTGGAATCAAGTTAGAGTCATAAAAAAAAGTTCATGGCCCCGTAGGTTTGTTTTAGAAAGTTAATCCCAAAAGAAATTTCAAAGAAAAAAGAGAGATAAAGAAAAAGAAAAGAAAAAAAAGATAAAAAGAAAAATAGCAACAAAAAGAAAGTATCCTTTTGAACTAAGTTCGACCTGATTCTTGTTACCACAAGATACGTAGGCAACCTTATGATTCGGTCGCACCAAATAAAATATTTCATAATCCCACGAAGTCAAGAGTAGGAGAGTTTTTCTTAGAAGTTCCATCTCACAAAAAATACAAAGAATCAAATTCTCTTGTTTTAGAAATTGGGGAAAAGTTTTTAAATGGATTACAAAAGTTGTAAAATAAATTAATTATGTTGTTTTAATTATTTTGAGCCTTCATGATATCCTTTCTTTCTAACCCCGTCCAAAAGCCATACTACATTCCAAAAAGACTTCCCAGATAATATTTGAGAGTGTCGAGTTAGACATGCCAGGAGCATACAATATTTCTATATTGATTAATGCCTTTTCATCTGAAGAATCAGAGAAAATAAGAAGAAAAGAATAAAATGAGAGAGTTTATCGGTGAAAACCTTCACATGCACCATAAGGCAACAATAAGTTAAGAGAAAGAACAAAATGAGAGAGGCTTGATGGTGAAAACCCTTCGGACACTACAAGTCGAATAAGGACCATGAATCAGATAGCATAATCGGAGAATTGAAGCCCAGTTTCACGACTCAGAGGTACAACAAGAGTTGACCATTAGACTTGCTTGACAAATTAGGGCACTTAATCCAAAAGTGCATGTCATGGTCATTAGAGTTGGTATCCACATCTGATAAGTTTCTACTTTGTAATTTTCTTGTTAGATATCATCTCTTTCGATTGTCCATTACTCTGTTCCTTTTTCTTTGTTCACGTCCTCTTTTTGAGTCCATTTGGTCAGAACAAATGAGAAATGACTTCAAAATTTGCTACCAGCTTTCCAATTGTACAAAATGGAATCTGGCTAGCACATCAAAGCGACATAAGTCAGGAAAGAATAGTTAGCACATTGGATTGGTAACAACCAACGTGCTTTGGGATTAATGTGAAATGCAAAGGTTCGGTAAATGTCAATTCAGGAGCAAAGTGAAAGAGATAGAGGATATTGGGGTCGAATGGATCATAGGTGTTTTATATGATAAGGGTTGACAGAAAATGGTTATTTAATAACATGCAAGGTATTCCAAGTTGAAATCAAAGTTATCATGGAAAGTGTAGAAGCAGCTGCCTTCAAGGTCAAGGCAACAAACCAACCACCATGTTTTTAACTCACAAGTTTTGTTTGTTTGAAACAGGGATGAAGACTGTGTCCCATATAGAGCTTGGAAGCTTGAATTTTCAAGTGTAATGCCCCCAATTCTGCTTACGCAAAGGCTATTGAGAGGATCAAACCTTCTAGGCATTTTTCCTAGTTGAGAAGAACCATACATCCTAGGAATATTCCCTAGTTGAGAGGAATCTTGGGATTTCCTTGAGCTCAGGAGTCCCGCCTGGAGAATAGGGTCAATTTTTAGTTTAGTCAAGCTTAGTTTATAGTTTTCCTCAAGCTCAGTCTCACATATAGGAGACACACTTCCTAGCTTGAGTCTTTTTTATTATACTTTCTAGGAGACACACTTCCTAAAGTGAGTTTTACCCCTAGTAGACGCACTTCCTAGTTTGAGTCATTGAAGTTTTACCCAGAGGAGACGCACTTCCTAGTCTGGGTTTTTCAGGATACACTTTTAGGAGACGCACTTCCTAAATTGAGATTTCACCCTAGGAGACACACTTCCTAGTTTGGGTCACTTAAGTTCATCCCTAGGAGATGCACTTCCTAGTTTGAGTCATTGATGTTTCACTCATAGAAGATGCACTTCCTAGTCTGGGTTTTTCAGGATATACTTTTAGGATATGCACTTCCTAATTTAAGAATTTTCCCCTAGGAGACGCACTTCCTATTTTGGATCATTTTAGTTCATTCCTAGGAGAGACACTTCCTAGTTTGAGTCATTGAAGTTTCGCCCTTAGGAGAAGCAGTTAGTTGTTTGGGTTTTCCAGGATATACTGTTAGGATACACACTTCCTAAATTGAGATTTTACCCCTAGAAGACGCACTTCCTAGTTTTGGTCATTTAAGTTCATTCTTAGGAAACGCACTTCCTAGTTTGAGTCATTGAAGTTTCGCCCCTAGGAGACGCACTTCCTAGTCTGGGGTTTTCAGGATATACTTTTAGGAGACGCACTTCCTAAATTGAGATTTTACCCCTAGGAGACGCACTTCCTAGTTTGGGTTATTTGAGTTCTTTCCTAGGAGACACAATTCCTAGTTTGAGTCATTGAAGTTTCGCCCCTAGGAGACGCACTTCCTAGTCTGGGGTTTTCAGGATATACTTTTAGGAGACGCACTTCCTAAATTGAGATTTTACCCCTAGGAGACGCACTTCCTAGTCTGGGTTTTTCAGGATATACTTTTAGGATACGCACTACCTAAATTGAGATTTTACCCGTAGGAGATGAATTTCCTAGTTTGGGTCATGTAAGTTCATTCCTAGGAGATGCACTTCGTAGTTTGAGTCACTAAAGTTTTGCCCCTAGGAGACGCACTTCCTAATCTGGGTTTTTCAGGTTATACTTTTAGGAGACGCACTTCCTAAATGGAGATTTTACCCCTAGGAGACGCACTTCCTAGTTTGGGTTATTTGAGTTCATTCCTAGGAGACACAATTCCTAGTTTGAGTCATTGAAGTTTCGCCCCTAGGAGATGCACTTCCTAGTCTGGGTTTTTCAGGATATACTTTTGGGAGACGCACTTTCTAAATTGAGATTTTACCCCCGCACTTCCTAGTTTGGGTCATATAAGTTCATTCCTAGGAGACACACCTCCTAGTTTGAGACATTGAAGTTTCGCCCCTAGGAGACACACTTCCCAGTCTGGGTTTTTCAGGATATACTTTTAGGAGACGCACTTCCTAAATTTATATTTCACCCCTAAGAGACGTACTTCCTAGTTTTGGTCATTTAAGTTCATTCATAGGAGATGCACTTCCTAGTTTGAGTCATTAAAGTTTCGCCCCTAGGAGAAGCACTTCCTAGTTTGGGTCTTTCAGGTTATTATTTTAGGAGATACACTTCCTAAATTGAGATTCCATCCCTAGGAGACGCACTTCCTAATTTGATTCATTCAAGTTTCACCCCTAAGAGACGCACTTCCTATTTTGGGTCATGTCACGACCCAACCTATGGGTCGCGACGGGCACCCGGTACCTTACTCAACCGAGTACCAACATAACATATCTTTCTTATCATACTATCATAAGTAAATGTCACAAAATGGTCATCATGACATAATCGAA
Organism: Nicotiana knightiana; assembly: GCA_005239525.1. Lineage (NCBI taxonomy): Eukaryota > Viridiplantae > Streptophyta > Magnoliopsida > Solanales > Solanaceae > Nicotiana > Nicotiana knightiana. The sequence goes on from ML398133.1 coordinate 132,119, forward strand.
ATAAAACATAAGGGAATGCTAGACATAGGACGACCTACATGATATAGAAACTTATACATGTGACATACGCGCCTATAAGGATGACATGACCATTTGTAAACTCAAAACATTGGCTGACAAGGCCATACAAGAATTCATATACCTGACATTTGTCTACAAGCCTCTAAGAGTACATAAACATCAAAAAGGTCGGGACAGGGCCCCGCCATACAAGTCAATGCATGTCCCAATCATACTGACCAAATAGGTAACTCCAGAGCAAGTGGAGTGCAGCAACACCTTCCACTGAGCTGATATCCTACTAGAGGGATGTCAACCTATCTATCGGGACCTGCGGGCATGAAACGCAGCGTCCCCAAGAAAAAAGGACGTCAGTACGAATAAAGTACTGAGTATGTAAGGAAAAAAAGCATAACTAAGGATAGTAATGTAAAGAGAGATGTAGGAGATAACCTGTAGAATCTGAGTTCCTATGAGAGATAGTGACATGAAATGAGTGATACATATATATACATAATCTTTTAAAAACATTTGCCTCTGTGGGCATCATCATCATCATATCATACCCGGCCTCGAAGAGGACTCGGTAAAAACATACCCAGCCATCATAAGGCTCGGTAGAATCATACCCGGCCACGTGGAGCTCGGTAAACTCAACTAATCAGTGGTTGCACAATAGGTGTCGTACCCAGCTGACTATAGCGTGGCTCGGCAGAGTAAAATAGATACTATAAATAATGCATGCTGGGCTCACAGAATCACGTTCTAAACCTTTCGGAGTGATGTAAGGTAGTTGCACCTTCGATTAACATTGTGGACATCATACCATCAATATGAACTTCACTAGGACTCAAGGATCATACATACTTTCTTAGAATAAATTTTTAAGGAAAGAACAACATGGAAAATCTTAGTAGCTAGGAGTAGATTCATTATGAAATAACGTATCTTTCACGTTCCTTTCACTTTAGATCATTCCAAAAGAATGAAATAAGTGCCTTAACATACCTTATCACAATATTTCCACTCACCAAGTTGAACTCACATCTTCGCACCTAATATACAGCAACGATAACAATACTATCATTAAGTTATGAAAGGTACAACTATCGCACAACGAATGACAAGCTTATTTTATATAAAAATGGGCAGCATCTCCCCTATTATCCTTACTTCCTCCTAATTCAAGATAAAACCAACAATACAAGAACACAAAAACAACAACATATATACATTATTTTCCAGCCTTATATACACCACAAAATACTACAAAACAGCCCAACACACCGCAATCTCTTCATACACAAAACGACCACCGTAGTAGTGTCAAACAACCCGGAAATGTTACAACGAACGACCAGCCCACCACCCTACATCTATATGGTGTTTATCCACAAACTTCCTCCTCCAACACTCCACAAAACAGTAGTGAAATACGCAGCCCAACAGTAACACAAAAGAGTCTACAAAACAGTTCGCTACAAGTCAAATAACTCGAACTCACGGCTTCCGATTACCGTCCCGTGAGTTCTAACTATTAGAAAACAAATTTATCAACCTTCTTGATATTTAAGAACATAAATACAGATATTACACGTTTCTTAACTATGAGTTACCTTCCAAAGCTCTAACTACAAAGAAAAAAGAGAGGCGTTATAATTACATACGCCGTAGGGATCGTTTTAATGTTATAGCTTCTCGATTTCATGCCCGGGATGATAATCTTCTTTGAAACCCTAGAAGAGAGATTAAGGATATATTTACGGGTGTTCTCTGGTCGTGGTATGCTGAAAAATGAAGAGAAAGCCGACCTAAGACTTATATATATCAACTTTGGAAAAGTCAAAGAGGTGCTAGCTTGGCACCCTAGAATTGGCCCATCTTCCGATGCTTATATCTTTTTATACGGATGTCGTATGAACAAACGGTTAAGAGCATTGGAAACTAAATTCCAAGACCTTAAATTTGGTATATAATAAGTCCCAATAAAACCTCATATAACACACGAAATTTATTGCTCAAAAAGCTTTAGTGAACCACCTACTTGTTACTTATGATGTCTGCTCGGTCTCGCAAAACTGCAAATATCTCTCTACTCCTATGTCGTATCGATGAAGGGTTTAATGCGATTGAAACTAGACTCATAGATATTTAATTTTTTTTGGTAGATAATCCAATAATTTCAAGAATATTCGGAGAAAATCTCAGTTACATTTGACCTAATTTTCAGCACATTATGAATGTAATTTGTGAAGACCTTTGCCAACTTTTGTTCCACAACTTGCTTGACTTCAAAACGTAGGACACGACCATCATAAGACAAACATAACTCATAGCATAACCTCCTTATCATGTAATTCACCATAGACTCACCCTAAAGTACATATTATAACATTCCAAACTCGCCTACTTTCGACGAAACTTATTTTCTTCAGTTGATTTAGCTTCTAAGCTTTCCAACCCTCTTGGTTCTCATTATTCATGATCTTAAATATTTGTTAACTCCAAGGTAACATTATTAACTTAATTTATGTTCTTCCAAATATAATCTTATTTTTTATATTACATCAATTGACTTACGACGTACTCTCACGTACGAAAACATGGGGTGTAACAGGTCATTCAAGCTCCACCCCTAGGAGATGTACATCCTTGTCGAGTCTTTAATTTTACTCTCATCATTGCATCCTTCATCAATAGAATAAGTAATTTATAGTTCTGCTAACAACTCACAAATCTTCCTAATGTAAACTGGCCATAAAAGTTTTTTTTGTTTTGTCTGTTTTGCTGTAGTAGCAGGCACCCACCTGGAGAACGAGGGAAGTCATTTCAGAATTCAATTCAAGTTAGAAGTAGCAGAAGCTCGCCTCAAGAATACGAGTCGACACTCCTAGATGACCAAAAGAAGAAGTCTCAATCTCGAATAAAAGAAGAAGAAAAAAAAAAGAAAAAGTGGATTCAAAATGTAGAAGTAGACGAAAGATGTGAACTGCTCAAGACACTGCTGAAGTCATGAGAACTACACGTCCAGTCTTGATCTGAAGAAGCCGTGGAAGATGAATCCGCACCTGCAGCTAGCAAGCATTAAGGTTCAAATCAAAAGTCTGCATGAAGCACCATTCAAGACTCAAGATCAAGCTTCAGAAGACTTATAGATAGGAATCTTGTAACTCATAACTGATAGGCTTGTTTAGTTATTTTTCATTTTTATTTGGATGTAATAACAGGACCACGGACCGGAGCCTCGACGGAACCTCATTCGACTCTCTCCTCATAATAACACACTTCATCACTTCATTCGCTCTAGAACTACACTGACATGATTCTTTTATAGCCAAAGATATGTAGGCAACCTCGGAATCAAGGTTCGGTCAAACGTTTTCAAAACGCTTCCCATGGAGTATCCAAATGGGCAAAAATTGCTCCTAATTGCTCACTTTATCTTTGTCCAAAAATCCTTCGTGTTTCCGAGCAAAGACGGGGCAGATGTGAGCACGTGATTTTTGCCCGATTAAAATACTCCTACAAAAATTTCACAAATAGATTTTTCTTGATTGTTTATATTTATTATAGAATTTGTAGGATTTTTTTATTAATTGTTTTGCATTTAGTTACATTTTGTGCACTCTTAATATTTTAAAGTCATGAAAAAAAATACAAAAAATGTCTAAAATATTCATTCCATAGCATCTTCGGTTTAATTGCATTTAGGATTTAATTACATATGTTAATTGTATTATTAAACAAAAATTACATGAGTTAATTACATGAGTCCCTCCTTTCTCCTCTTGCCACGTAGCCTAACGACCTCTGACAAACAAGATTATTCCTTCCAGTTTTCACGCGTTAGATTCTCTTTTGGAGCAATTTTTAGATTTATGGGAGCCATGGATTGATCGACAATCGATCCATGCCCTTGATTTGTCCAAAATCGTCCACACAAAAGCGATTGGAGGAATTTCAGATTTTTGGAGAAGATGCTTCTGGAGGTTATATGTATTGGCATTCTTTCTAGGTCGATGGGTTATTTTTCTGAGAATTTGGGACAGTCTTTGGGAGGAGAAAGGAAAAGCTAGGGTTTTGGGCTTCTCATTCGCCTTTTTCTTCTCTTAATTTCCATTTTCAGATTCAAAATAATAAAATAAAAAAACAAAAAATATAGAGAAAAGTATTATGCTCTATCTATCATGGATTTCAGATTGTTGGGTTTTGATTTTTGAAAAATAAAAAAAAAACAATACAAAAATACTATGTTTCATTCATTCTTCATTTTGATTTTAGTTTTCCTAAAAAATGGAGTTTAGTTGGAGTTTGGAGCCATTTTGAGTCGTGTGAAGGTTGCTCGTGGAGGTTTCGAGTTCCCGATTCCAGTTCCGAATTAGTTTTGTTGCTGCCTCGTTTATTTGATATTCGACGCACGAATTCCGGCGCTGGATTTGCTTGTAATAACTTCTGAACAAGGTTAATCAAGAGTTTAATTCAAGTTCATCTCTTTTCCCTTATGTATTTCTGTGTTGTTGATCTTAATATGACGAGGGCCATTAGGAGATGAGTTAAGTTTATTTTGATGGTATTGTAATGGTTGGGGATTATTGATTGCATTCAAATTATTCTACGTCACCTTCGTTACTGTTTCTTCTAATTAAATCATAGAGTTGGAAGATAGATGAAGTTTGTTTGGATTTGAATTCCGGTACCGTTGATGTGCCGAGTTTATGTCTGAGTTTAGAGTTATCTTAAAATGACATGCTTACTGGAATTGGATTACGTGAATAAAGTTTTCAATCAAACTTTTGTGAGCTTTTTAAGTAAAATAAATTGATCATATTTGCTACAAAATTAATATACCACTACTTTGATCTTTCGGTCTATTAAAGGTGAAGTTGAATATTTCAGGTATTTTGTTTCTTTAAAGGCTAGAATTCAGTTATTCTTTAAATAGGTAAAATGAGATTAATGGACTCTCAATATGTAGTGAATGTGCTTTGTCAATTTCAACTCTCCACTGTATTTTGCACATGCTCTAAGTTTGAGGAATATGATTAAGTCACTTCATTTTAGTTTTTGCTAAATGCTAAACCATAATTAATGGATTGCTGGTCATCACTAACTTATGTCTGATTGCCATATAAGGTGTTAGAGGATTAATGTATGATGTGCATGTCTTCTGTTCATATTTTAAGGCTACGTTTTCAGTTTGAAACTCGGCTAGTTTGGTAAACTTATTGTGCAGTAAATTAATCTTGTTCGGTCTTCTGTGTTTGGTGACTTTACATGCTGATTAAATCACCAGTGTTAATCATTCACCTTTTACTTTTGTCGGCCACTGTAACGACCCGATCGGTCGTTCCGAGAGTGCTAGCGCCATTTTTTCCGTTTTTGCTTCATTATATGTGGTTCAGCTCGTTTATGTTGTGTTAGGTTGGTTGGCTCGTGTACGAAGTGATTTTTGGAAATGAATGAGACACTTAGTCTCTTAGGTTGGTTTATTAGTGAAAAAGTCAACCGGAAGTTGACATATAAGTAATTGATCTTGGAATTTGGGTTTTATCATTCATATAGCTTCGTTAGGTGATTTGGGACTTAGGAGCGTGTTCAGAATGTTATTCGGAGGTCCGTGGTTGAATTAAGCTTGAATTGGCGAAATTGGATTTTTGGCGATTTTCGGTCGGCAGTGGAAAATTTGATATCGGGGTCAGAATGGGATTTCGGAAGTTGGAATAGGTTCGTAGTGTCAGTTGTGATGTGTGTGCAAAATTTCAGGTAATTCGGGTGTGGTTTGGTTGGTTTCGGCATCGTTGGCGAATTTTGGAACTTTAGAAATCCTTAGGCTTGAATTTGAGGGTTAATTCGGTGTTTTGATATTGTTTTGGGTGCTCCAAAGAGTCGACTAAGTTTGTGGGATGATATGTGACGTATTGGTATATTTGGTTGAGGCCCCGAGGGGCTCGGGATGATTTCGAATGGTTATCGGTGAGTCTGGAAATTTGTTTGAGCAGTTGAAGGTGCTGCTTCTGTTAATTCCGCACCTGCGGATTGGGGACCGCAGGTGCGAGGTCTGCATAAGCGGATATCGTCCGGAGAAGCGGAGAAAGATCACAGGACCGGAAGCTGGACCGCATCTGAGAGCCTGCAGGTACGAGGCCTGGGGCGCAGATGTGGAAGCGTGGGATTCAAGTGAATTGCGCAGATGCGGTGTTTGGACCGCATGTGCGGTCTGCAGGTGCGTGAATTGGGCTACAGGTGCGAAAGTGCGGGGCAAGATGTATAAAAAGGCCCCATCGCGAATTTTTCTTATTTCCACCATTTTTGAACACGAGTTTGGAGCTTTTGTGGTGATTTTTGAGGAGAGATTCAAGGATTATCAGTGAGGTAAGTTACTTGAGCCTAATACTCGATTCTATGGTGATTTTCAGTTAATTAGGCAAGAAATTTGTGGGATTTAATGGTAAAAATTGAGGAGTTAGGGCTTGGAAATTTGAAGGTTTCATTTGGGGATTTGAGGGGTCATATGTGATCGGATTGTGATGAATTTTGTATGTATAGACTCGTGAGGGAATAAGGACTTCAGTTTTGTAATTTTTGTCGGATTTCGAGATGTGGGCCCGGGGGTCGGGTTTGGCCAAATTTGGGATTTGTGATGTAATTTAATAATTTTGAAGTGGGATTCGTTCCTTTAGCATGTATTAATGATATGATATTGATTTTGGATAGATTCGGGGCGATTTGAGGCCGAGTCGAGCGACAAGGGCATTACAGAGAAGATTTTCGTCCGGTATTAGGTAAGTAACACTTCCAAACTTGGTTATGAGGGTACGAATCCCCTAACTACGTGTTATGTGATTAGAATTGGGTGACACACATGCCAAGTGACAGGCGTGCGGGCGTGTACCACGACACTTGTGACCTGGTTCATTCCATGGCATCGTTTATTGGTTTTTTCTTCTCGATATCTATGCTTCTATCAATATGATTGATGTGAACATTCTAGAAATCATGCTAAATACTATGTTAAGGCTTCACGCCGATACTGTTGAGACCCGAGCGATCGTCTTAATGCAAACATGCTAGAAATCATGCTACATATTATGTTAAGGCTTCACGCCGATGTTGTTGAGACCCGAGTGGTTGTTTATTGCTGTCATATCATGTGTTTCATTGATATATATACTCAGTCCTGTTATTGCATATCATATCATGTATGAGTCTCAGTAATTATTGTTTTGCACATTATATCATTGATTCGGGCTAGTTCATGCATTGTGAACCCATGCGAGTGAGACTGGAGAATGATGACTGAGTGAGGCCGAGAGCCTGATATTGAGTGACAGATATGTGATCGGGCTGCACACTGCAGCATGTTATATTGATTATGCCTGGATCTAGCTTATGTTAGCGCTTGGGCTTTAGGATCCCCTACGGAGTTTGTAACACACCCCTAGTGAGCGTAGTGATATTTGAGGGATGGATCTTCCTTGGACATGTATCTTGTCCGAAGTTTTTATATATGGAGATGAATCTTCTCCATGAGGCTGGATTGGCCTGGTATCCTCGGTATTGAGCGACTAATGTCAGTGATGTGTATATGTATTCTGGGATGGATCTTCCCTGGGCTGTTGAGCCATATACAGTACCGAGTGGTGGTGAGGTGTATCATTATCTGGAGATGGGTCTTCTCCATAGGGCTGGACTGGCCTTCCTCATTACTGAGTGACTTCTGTTTGATGAGTATATATTCTGGGATGGATCTTCCCTAGGCCATGCGAGCCATCTACAGTACTGAGTGGACGAGTATTTAAGAGTGGGAGCACATTGTGCATTTCATACTGTTGATGCATAAGCATGTAGAATATGTTGAGTTATATATAGGTTAAACTGTTCGGAATTGTACTTATCTTATCACTTTGAGCTGTCTAGTTAATTGAAAGCATGCCTAAATTTCTTTACACTGATTCTGTTATAAATGTGGAGGTTTAGCCCGTCACTACCTCTCAGCCCACAGTTTGGGCTTGTTACTTATTGAGTTGGTGTACTCATGTTACCCTCTGCACCTTGTGTGCAGATTTAGGTATCCCAGGTCACACTAGTGCCAGTTGATCGTTTAGTGCGGTTCATCTTCGGAGAGAGCGAGGTAGCTGCTTGGCGATTGCAGACCCACCTTTCTCCTTCCCTATATTCCTTTTTGTATTTTGTTAGTTATTTCCCAAACAAATGTTGTCTTGTTAATTTTGGAACTGTTGTAGTATGGCTAATGACTTAGTGACACCAGATTTTGGGATTTCTCTTTTATTACAGTATTTTGGGTTTGATTTTATATTTTATTTCGGTTTTCCTCTGATGAAAACGGGTAATATTTAGATATTGCTATGACAAAAATCGAATTGGTTAAGACTGTAGGCTTGCCTAGTTCCACGATAGGAGCCATCACAACCGGGTTGGTTTTGAGGTCCTGACAAGTTGGTATCAAAGCCTAGGTTACATAGGTCTCATAAGTCATGAGCAGGTTTAGTAAAGTCTTGCGGATAGGTACGGAGACATCTGCACTTATCTTCGAGAGGCTGCAGAACCCTTAGGAAAAATCTCACATTCTTGAATTCTTATCATGCAAATCCATTACTTCTGGTGATTGAACTTCTATTGTTTCATTCTCTCACAGATGGTGAGGACACGCGCTACCGATCAGGGTGACTAGACACCAGTTGGGCCCGTGAGAGGCTGAGGCCGCAGTTGAGGCCATAGTAGAGGGAGGGGTGCAACCCGCGTAGCAGCCGGGGCAGTACCTGTGGACCCTCTAGTTATTCCAGATCGGGTTCTATCCACAGATGTTCTAGTGGGACCGGCTCAGGCACCGGCAGTGCCTATTGTTATTCCGGGTCTTCAGAAGACCTTGGCCCAGATTTTGACCGCATGCACCAGTGTTGCTCAGGCGGTCGCTGTTTCCACTTCAGCAGCTACTTCTCAGGCCGATGGAGGCACTAAGACTCCTGCCGCTCGTACCCATGATCAGGTTATTTAGGGACTCCAGACGCCGGGGGCACCTCCAGTCCAGCCGGTTGTACCTGCTCAGGACTATGTGATTCCAGTTAGGCCTGATGACGAGCAGCGTAGGTTGGAGAGGTTTGGTAGACTTCAGCCTCCGACTTTCAGTGGTGCCGAGGGCGAAGATGCCTAGGGTTTCTTAGACAAGTGTGAGAGGATTCTATGTACAACGGGTATATTGGAGACCAGTGGGGTCTCGTTCACCACTTTCCAGTTTTCAGGAGCTACCTTTACTTGGTGGGAGGATTATCAGAGGCATAGGCCTGTTGGTGCAGCACCCCTTACCTGGAAGCAGTTTTCCACTCTCTTCCTAGAGAAGTATGTACCACAGTCCCGCAGAGAGGAGCTGCGCCAGTAGTTTGAGCAGTTGCCAGGATGATATGACTGTGATGCAATATGAAATAAGGTTTTCTGAGCTAGCCCGTCATGCGATTTGGTTGGTTCCTTCAGATAGAGTGAGAGGATTAGGAAGTTCATGGATGGCCTCACCTATCAACTTAGCATTCTTATGACCAAAGAGAGGGTATCAGGTGCTACTTTTGAGTAGGTTGTTGGTATTGCCCAAGAGATTGAGTCAGTTTGTCGCCAGGAGCGAGATGAGAGGGAGGACATGATGCCTCGGGAATCTGGTAGTTTTGGTAGTGTTCCTTCCAGAGGTCAGTTTCAGCATAGCAGATGCCGCCCATCTACGCCTGTTCAGCAAGCTCGCCCAACTCATAGTGGCGCACCATCGGTGCATATCCCCCGCAGTTTTCATCAGGCGACTCATCATTTAGTGCCCTTGCAGTCCAGAGTTCATTCAGTGCACTGTCAGTTCAGGGCTCTCCCATGCCAGGCTCTTTCACCAGTTATCCCGATGCTAGGGGTTTCCTTTAGTCCCCACCGGCATTCTCTAAGAGGGATTATTTTGAGTGTGGAGATCTAGGTCATATCAAGAGGTTTTATCCCCGTCTTATGGGAGGTCCATCGCAGTGGAGGAGTCAGCCCGCAACTTCAGTCTTAGTTACTGCACCACCCGCACGGGCAGCTAGGGTTGGGGGTCAGGCAGCTAGGGATCGCCCTAGAGGGGGAGGTCGATCCGGTGGTGATCAGGCCTGATTTTATGCACTTTCAGCCAAATCAGATGCTATGGCTTCAGATGTCGTGATCACATGTATTGTTTTAGTCTGTCACGAGGTGCTTCAATTTTATTTGATTTCGGTTCCTCATATTCGTACATTTATCATATTTTGCCCATTTTTCTGGATATGCCCCGTGATTCTTTAGTTACATCTGTTCATGTGTTCGACCTGTGGGCGATATTGTTGTTATGGACCGTGTGTGTTGGTCATGTGTGGCGTCTATTTGGGGGTCTGGAAACCCGGGTGGTTTTGTTATTTCTCAGTATGGTCGTCTTCGATGTGGTTTGAAAGGGAAATTCTGAATTCTTAGGTAGCACGGACGATCACAGATGATCAGATAGAGTATGTTACTTTTAGGTATGGCTCGATGAAGGTGTAAGTTTCAGAAGATGCTATGTGTCTTGAGTTATGGATACCTCATTGGTGAGGCGACACTCTCCTTGTTGGTCGGCTGTAGGTATTTAATTGAGCCTTGTAACACCTACAGATTGCAGGGGTATTCTTTGTGGCGTGATCGTCTATTGGAAAAGTATTAGACATTCCGGCGACGAAGTTGAAATCAGATATATGATTTGTGTGCCCTAAGGTTTAGAGTGTGGGGGCCCGAATGAGTAGATGATTTCATAGTTGAGGGCTATAGAGGTGTAGCTAAGGTTAGTTGGATGCTAGTGTGTGTTGTTGTGATGCAGTAACTGTGGACCTTCGGAGGGTCATTTTACGATTAGGTTTGACCATATTGATTTGAGGTTCATTAGTAAGCCTAATACGGATAGGTGTTTTGTACCGAGTTGGATTGATTGGCTCCGTAGTTCTATTGGGAGGGGTGTCAGTTAGTGGTTGTTGGGATTCTCTATGCTCTGGGATGATTTAGGAGTTACCCGTCCCTACTACAGGGAGCGGCGATTCGTTGGTTTTAGGCACGTATAGTGCGGTTTTTTGTTGTTGTCTTATAGCGGGATTTGAGTAAGGTAAAATAGTTGGGTATTGTAGGATTGAGGCGTATTGGTTGTGTCCTTTCGGGTTCATGCGGCATGGTAGCATCCGATTTCCTCGTGGTTATGGTAATGCACCCTGAATACTTGATGTCGGGTTTCGCGTGGTTATTGATTTCGATCAAGGCAAAGCGAGGTATATAATATGGACCGACGTTCGGATGGGGGTCACACATTGCAGCGGAGTATGTTGAAATGTAACCCTTGTGTGTTAGATTCATGTGCTTTTGGTGTGCGGTATGTGAGGAGTTCCTGGCTTGCGTTAGGGGTGATACACGTTTAGCTTGCGGGGCGGTTTCCTTGTTTGATGTCATTTATCATGTTAGAGTTCATTTGGGATGTTGCCTATTTGTGCACGGACTGCACGGATTGTGACTTTAAGCTGTATTGATACGTCATATCACTTAAGTGGTTATGGTAGATGAGATGAAGTTTTCGGACCTAGAATGGGTGCTATCGGATCTGGTTGTGGCATATTTGGGAGGATATTGATGCTAATCGGCTTAGAAATTTTGCTATATTTCCTGTCGAAGTGGAGGAGTTCCATCACTTGATGATCCAATGAATGGCTATGGAGTTCTGCGTATTTCTTCCATCATTGGAAGTATTTGAATTTGTTAGGACGAGTTTCTGCTTGATAACAGGTTTATTACCGACATTGGGTGGCTTGGGCAGCTGTTGTGATTTGAATTCATTGCTACTAGTGATTGAGGTAGGTGCAATATCATGTGATTTCGTCTTGAGTATGGATTGCATTGGATACATCTTGTTCAATCTTATACAATGTGTGGATGCGTGATTTTGATCGTGTGGATAAGTTCGGATGTGGAAATTTGGTTTCTAAGGCTTAGGGGTTAGGTCAGATGAAGAGGAATTCGAATGTGTTGTGTTATCAGGTCTATGCAGGACAGGGTGACGCGGGGTCACCCCGGGTAGGTGGGTGATAAGGTTACTCGGAAATTTGATGCTTCTAGAACAACTCTTAGCACGTTCGAGGATGAACGTTTTTTTATGCGGGGGAGAATGTAACGACCCGATCGGTCGTTCCGAGAGTGTTAGCCCCATTTCCCTCGTTTCTGCTTCATTATATGTGGTTCAGCTCTTTTATATTGTGTTAGGTTGGTTGGTTCATGTTCGGAGTGATTTTTGGAAAGGAATGAGACACTTCGTCTCTTAGGTTGGTTAATTAGTGGAAAAGTCAGCCGGAAGTCGACTTATAAGTAATTGATCTCAGAATTTGGTTTTTATAATTCAGATAGCTTCATTAGGTGATTTAGGGCTTAGGAGCGTGTTAAGAATTTTATTCGGAGGTCCGTGGTAGAATTAGGCTTGAATTGGCAAAATTATATTTTTTGCAATTTCCGGTCGGCGGTGGAAAGTTTGATATCAGGGTCGAAATTGAATTCCGGAAGTTGGAATAGGTTGTCGTTTCTGATGTGTGTGAAACATTTCAGGTAATTCAGGCATGGTTTGGTTGGTTTCGGCATCGTTGGTGAATTTTGGAAGTTTAGAAATCCTTAGCCTTGAATTCGGGGTTAATTCGGTGTTTTGATATAGTTTTGGGTGCTCCAAAGCGTCGACTAAGTTCGTGGGATGATATGTGACGTATTGGTATATTTGGTTCAAGTTTCGAGGGGTTCGGGATGATTTCGAATGGTTATCGGTGAGTTTGGAAATTTGTTTGAGCAGCTGAAGGTGCTGCTTTTGTTAATTCCGCACCTGCGGATTGGGGACCACAGGTGCGTGGTCCGCAAAAGCGGATATGGTACGGAGAAGCAGAGAAAGATCGCAGGAGTGGAAGTTGGACCGCATCTACGAGCGCGCAGGTGCGAGGCCTGGGTCGCAGTTGCAGAAGCGTGGGATTGAAGTGAATTGCGGAGATGCGGTGTTTGGACCGCAGGTGCGTGAATTGGGCCGCAGGTGCGTAAGTGCTGGGCAGGATGTATAAAAAGGACCCATCGCGAATTTTTCTTATTTCCACCATTTTTGAAGACGAGTTTGGAGCTTTTGTGGTGATTTTTGAGGAGAGATTCAAGGATTATCAGTGAGGTAAGTTACTTGAGCCTAATACTCGATATGGTGATTTTCAATTAATTAAGCATGAAATTTGTGGGATTTAATGGTAAAAATTGAGGGGTTAGGGCTTGATAATTTGAAGGTTTGATTTGAGGATTTGAGGGGTCATATGTGATCGGATTTTGATGAATTTGGTATGTATGGACTCGTGATTGAATAGGATTTCAGTTTTGTAATTTTTGTCGGATTCCGAGATGTGGGCCCGGGGGTCGGGTTTGGACAAATTCGGGATTTGTGATGTAATTTAATAATTTTGATGTGTGCTTCGTTCCTTTAGCATGTATTAATGATATGATATTGATTTTGGATAGATTCGGGGTGATTTGAGGTCGAGTCGAGCGGCAAGGGCATCACTGAGTAGATTTTTGCCCGGTTTGAGGTATGTAACGCTTCCAAACTTGGTTCTGAGGATTCGAAACCCTGAAATACGTGTTATGTGATTAGAATTGGGTGAAGCACATGCCAAGTGACAGACGTGCGGGTGTGCACCATGAGACTTGTGACCTGGTTCATTACATGGCACCGTTTATTGGTTCTTTCTTATCTATATCTATGCTTCAGTCAATGTGACTGACGTGAACATGTTAGAAATCATGTTAAATATTATTTTAAGGCTTTAGGCCGATACTGTTGAGACCCTAGCGGTCGTCTTAATGCAAACATGCTAGAAATCATGCTAGATATTATGTTAAGGTTTCACGCTGATATTGTTGAGACCCAAGTGGTCGTTTATTGCTGTCATCTCATGTGTTTCGTTGATATTAATTATTGTTTTGCACATTGTACCATTGATTCGGGCTAGTTCATGTATTGTGAGCCCATGTGAGCGAGATTGGAGAGTGGTGACTGAGTGAGGCCGAGAGCCTGATATTGAGTGACAGATATGGGATCGGGTTGCACGCCACATCATGTTATATTGATTATGCCTCGATATGGATTATGTTAGCGTTTGGGCTGTAGGAGCCCCTCCGGAGTCCGTAACACATCCCTAGTGAGCGCAGTGATATTTGAGGGATGGATCTTCCCTGGACATGGATCTATCCGAAGTGTTTATATTTGGAGATGGATCTTATCCATGAGGCTAGATGGGCCTGGTTTCCTCGGTACTGAGCGACTGATGTCAGTGATGTGTATACTATTCTGGGATGGATCTTCCCTGGGCCGTTGAGCCATATACAATACTGAGTGGTTGTGAGGTGTATCATTATCTGGATATGGATCTTCTCCATAGGGATGGATTGGCTTTCCTTATTACTGAGTGACTTCTGTCTGATGTGTATATATTCTGGGATGGATCTTCCCTAGTCATGTGTGGCGTCTATTTGGGGGGTCTGGAAACCCGGGTGGATTTGTTATTTCTCAGTATGGTCGACTTCGATGTGGTTTGAAAGGGAAATTCTGAATTCTTAGGTAGCACGGACGATCACAGATGATCAGATAGAGTATGTTACTTTTAGGTATGGCTCGATGAAGGTGTAAGTTTCAGAAGATGCTATGTGTCTTGAGTTATGGATACCTCATTGGTGAGGCGACACTCTCCTTGTTGGTCGGCTGTAGGTATTTAATTGAGCCTTGTAACACCTACAGATTGCAGGGGTATTCCTTGTGGCGTGATCGTCTATTGGAAAAGTATTAGACATTCCGGCGACGAAGTTGAAATTGGAAATATGATTTGTGTGCCCTAAGGTTTAGAGTCTGGGGACCCGAATAAGTAGATGATTTCATAGTTGAGGGCTGTAGAGGTGTAGCTAAGGTTAGTTGGATGCTAGTGTGTGTTGTTGTGATGCAATAACTGTGGACCTTCGGAGGGTCATTTTACGATTAGGTTTGACCATATTGATTTGAGGCTCATTAGTAAGCCTAATACGGATAGGTGTTTTGTACCGAGTTGGATTGATTGGCTCCGTAGTTCTATTGGGAGGGGTGTCAGTTAGTGGTTTTTGGTATTCTCTATGCTCTGGGGTGATTTAGGAGTTACCCGTCCCTACTACAGGGAGCGGCGATTCATTGGTTTTAGGCACGCATAGTGCGGTTTTCTGTTGTTGTCTTATAGCGGGATTTGAGTAAGGTAAAGTAGTTGGGTATTGTAGTATTGAGGCGTATTGGTTGTGTTCTTTCGGGTTCATGCGGCATGGTAGCATCCGATTTCCCCGTGGTTATGGTCATGCACCCTGAATACTTGATGTCGGGTTTCGCGTGGTTATTGATTTTGATCAAGGCAAAGCGAGGTATATAATATGGACCGACGTTCGGATGGGGGTCACGCATAGCAGCAGAGGATGTTGAAATGTAACCCTTGTGTGTTAGATTCATGTGCTTTTGGTGTGCGGTATGTTAGGAGTTCCTGGCTTGCGTTAGGGGTGATACACGTTTAGCTTGCGGGGTGGTTTCCTTGTTTGATGTCATTTATCATGTTTGAGTTCATTTGGGATGTTGCTTATTTGTGCACGGACTGCACGGATTGTGACTTTAAGCTGTATTGATACGTCATGTCACTTAAGTGGTTATGGTAGATGAGATGAAGTTTTCGGACCTAGAATGGGTGCTATCGGATCTGGTTGTGGCATATTTGGGAGGATATTGATGCTAATCGGCTTAGAAATTTTTCTATATTTCCTGTCGAAGTGGAGGAGTTCCATCACTTGATGATCCAACGAATGGCTATGGAGTTCTGCGTATTTTTTCCATCATTGGAAGTATTTGAATTTGTTAGGACGAGTTTCTGCTTGATAACAGGTTTATTACCGACATTGGGTGGCTTGGGCAGCTGTTGTGATTTGAATTCATTGCTACTAGTGATTGAGGTAGGTGCAATATCATGTGATTTCGTCTTGAGTATGGATTGCATTGGATACATCTTGTTCAATCTTATACAATGTGTGGATGCGTGATTTTGATCGTGTGGATAAGTTCGGATGTGGAAATTTGGTTTCTAAGGCTTAGGGGTTAGGTCAGATGAAGAGGAATTCGAATGTGTTGTGTTATCAGGTCTATGCAGGACAGGGTGACGTGGGGTCACCCCGGGTAGGTGGGTGATAAGGTTACTCGGCAATTTGATGCTTCTAGAACAACTCTTAGCACGTTCGAGGATGAACGTTTGTTTATGCGGGGGAGAATGTAACGACCCGATCGGTCGTTCCGAGAGTGTTAGCCCCATTTCCCCCGTTTCTGCTTCATTATATGTGGTTCAGCTCTTTTATATTGTGTTAGGTTGGTTGGTTCATGTTCGGAGTGATTTTTGGAAAGGAATGAGACACTTCATCTCTTAGGTTGGTTAATTAGTGGAAAAGTCAGCCGGAAGTCGACTTATAAGTAATTGATCTCAGAATTTGGTTTTTATAATTCAGATAGCTTCGTTAGGTGATTTAGGGCTTAGGAGCGTGTTCAGAATTTTATTCAGAGGTCCGTGGTAGAATTAGGCTTGAATTGGCAAAATTGTATTTTTTGCAATTTCCGGTCGGCGGTGGAAAGTTTGATATCAGGGTCGAAATTGAATTCCGGAAGTTGGAATAGGTTCTTCGTGTCGTTTGTGATGTGTGTGAAACATTTCAGGTAATTCAGACATGGTTTGGTTGGTTTCGGCATCGTTGGTGAATTTTGGAAGTTTAGAAATCCTTAGGCTTGAATTCAGGGTTAATTCGGTGTTTTGATATAGTTTTGGGTGCTCCAAAGGGTCGACTAAGTTCGTGGGATGATATGTGACGTATTGGTATATTTGGTTCAAGTCTCGAGGGGTTCGGGATGATTTCGAATGGTTATCAGTGAGTTTGGAAATTTGTTTGAGCAGTTGAAGGTGTTGCTTCTGTTAATTCCGCACCTGCGGATTGGAGACCACAGGTGCGTGGTCCGCAAAAGCGGATATGGTACGGAGAAGCAGAGAAAGATCACAGAAGTGGAAGTTGGATCGCATCTACGAGCCCGCAGGTGCGAGGCCTGGGTCGCAGTTGCGGAAGTGTGGGATTGAAGTTAATTGCGGAGATGCGGTGTTTGGACCGTAGGTGCGTGAATTGGGCCGCAGGTGCGTAAGTGCTGGGCAGGATGTATAAAAAGGACCCATCGCGAATTTTTCTTATTTCCACCATTTTTGAAGACGAGTTTGGAGCTTTTGTGGTGATTTTTGAGGAGAGATTCAAGGATTATCAGTGAGGTAAGTTACTTGAGCCTAATACTCGATGTGGTGATTTTCAATTAATTAAGCATGAAATTTGTGGGATTTAATGGTAAAAATTGAGGGGTTAGGGCTTGATAATTTGAAGGTTTGATTTGAGGATTTGAGGGGTCATATGTGATCGGATTTTGATGAATTTGGTATGTATGGACTCGTGATTGAATAGGATTTCAGTTTTGTAATTTTTGTCGGATTCCGAGATGTGGGCCCGGGGGTCGGGTTTGGACAAATTCGGGATTTGTGATGTAATTTGATAATTTTAATGTGGGATTCGTTCATTTAGCATGTACTAATGATATGATATTGATTTTGGATAGATTCGGGGTGATTTGAGGTCGAATCAAGCGGCAAGGGCATCACTGAGTAGATTTTTGCCCGGTTTGAGGTATGTAACGCTTCCAAACTTGGTTCTGAGGATTCGAAACCCTAAAATACGTGTTATGTGATTAGAATTGGGTGAAGCACATGCCAAGTGATAGACGTGCGGGTGTGACCTGGTTCATTACATGGCACCGTTTATTGGTTCTTTCTTATCTATATCTATGCTTCAGTCAATGTGACTGACGTGAACATGTTAGAAATCATGTTAAATAGTATTTTAAGGCTTTAGGTCGATACTGTTGAGACCCTAACGGTCGTCTTAATGCAAACATGCTAGAAAGCATGCTAGATATTATGTTAAGGCTTCACGCTGATATTGTTGAGACCCAAGTGGTCGTTTATTGCTGTCATCTCATGTGTTTCGTTGATATTAATTGTTGTTTTGCACATTGTACCATTGATTCGGGCTAGTTCATGTATTGTGAGCCCATGTGAGCGAGATTGGAGAGTGGTGACTGAGTGAGGCCGAGAGCCTGATATTGAGTGACAGATATGGGATCGGGTTGCACGCCACATCATGTTATATTGATTATGCCTCGATATGGATTATGTTAGCGTTTGGGCTGTAGGAGCCCCTCCGGAGTCCGTAACACATCCCTAGTGAGCGCAGTGATATTTGAGGGATGGATCTTCCCTGGACATGGATCTATCCGAAGTGTTTATATTTGGAGATGGATCTTATCCATGAGGCTAGATGGGCCTGGTTTCCTCGGTACTGAGCGACTGATGTCAGTGATGTGTATACTATTCTGGGATGGATCTTCCCTGGGCCGTTGAGCCATATACAATAATGAGTGGTTGTGAGGTGTATCATCATCTGGATATGGATCTTCTCCATAGGGATGGATTGGCTTTCCTTATTACTGAGTGACTTCTGTCTGATGTGTATATATTCTGGGATGGATCTTCCCTAGTCATGTGTGGCGTCTATTTGGGGGGTCTGGAAACCAGGGTGGATTTGTTATTTCTCAGTATGGTCGACTTCGATGTGGTTTGAAAGGGAAATTCTGAATTCTTAGGTAGCACGGACGATCACAGATGATCAGATAGAGTATGTTACTTTTAGGTATGGCTCGATGAAGGTGTAAGTTTCAGAAGATGCTATGTGTCTTGAGTTATGGATACCTCATTGGTGAGGCGACACTCTCCTTGTTGGTCGGCTGTAGGTATTTAATTGAGCCTTGTAACACCTACAGATTGCAGGGGTATTCTTTGTGGCGTGATCGTCTATTGGAAAAGTATTAGACATTCCGGCGACGAAGTTGAAATCGGATATATGATTTGTGTGCCCTAAGGTTTAGAGTCTGGGGACCCGAATGAGTAGATGATTTCATAGTTGAGGGCTGTAGAGGTGTAGCTAAGGTTAGTTGGATGCTAGTGTGTGTTGTTGTGATGCAATAACTGTGGACCTTCGGAGGGTCATTTTACGATTAGGTTTGACCATATTGATTTGAGGTTCATTAGTAAGCCTAATACGGATAGGTGTTTTGTACCGAGTTGGATTGATTGGCTCCGTAGTTCTATTGGGAGGGGTGTCAGTTAGTGGTTGTTGGGCTTCTCTATGCTCTGGGATAATTTAGGAGTTACCCGTCCCTACTACAGGGAGCGGCGATTCATTGGTTTTAGGCACGCATAGTGCGGTTTTCTGTTGTTGTCTTATAGCGGGATTTGAGTAAGGTAAAGTAGTTGGGTATTGTAGGATTGAGGCGTATTGGTTGTTTTCTTTCGGGTTCATGCGGCATGGTAGCATCCGATTTCCCCGTGGTTATGGTAATGCACCCTGAATACTTGATGTCGGGTTTCGCGTGGTTATTGATTTTGATCAAGGCAAAGCGAGGTATATAATATGGACTGACATTCGGATGGCGGTCACGCATAGCAGCGGAGTATGTTAAAATGTAACCCTTGTGTGTTAGATTCATGTGCTTTTGGTGTGCGGTATGTGAGGATTTCCTGGCTTGCGTTAGGGGTGATACACGTTTAGCTTGCGGGGCGGTTTCCTTGTTTGATGTCATTTATCATGTTTGAGTTCATTTGGGATGTTGCCTATTTGTGCACGGACTGCACAGTGACTTTAAGTTGTATTGATACGTCATGTCACTTAAGTGGTTATGGTAGATGAGATGAAGTTGTCGGACCTAGAATGGGTGCTATCGGATCTGGTTGTGGCATATTTGGGAGGATATTGATGCTAATCGGCTCAGAAATTTTTCTATATTTCCTGTCGAAGAGGAGGAGTTCCATCACTTGATGATCCAATGAATGGCTATGGAGTTCTGCGTATTTCTTCCATCATTGGAAGTATTTGAATTTGTTAGGACGGGTTTCTGCTTGATAACAGGTTTATTACCAACATTTGGTGGCTTGGGCAGCTGCTGTGATTTGAATTCATTGCTACTAGTTATTGAGGTAGGTGCGATATCATGTGATTTCTTCTTGAGTATGGATTTCATTGGATACATCTTGTTCAAGCTTATACAATGTGTGGATGCGTGACTTTGATCGTGTGGATAAGTTCGGATGTGGAAATTTGGTTTCTAAGGCTTAGGGGTTAGGTTAGATGAAGAGGAATTCGAATATGTTGTGTTATCAGATCTATGCAGGACAGGGTAACGTGGGGTCACCCCGGGTAGGTGGGTGATAAGGTTACTCGGCGATTCGAAGGCTTCTAGTACAACTCTTAGCACGTTCGAGGATGAACGTTTGTTTATGCGGGGTAGAATGTAACGACCCGATCGGTCGTTCCGAGAGTGTTACCCCATTTCCCCCATTTCTGCTTCATTATATGTGGTTCAGCTCTTTTATGTTGTGTTAGGTTGGTTGGCGCATGTTCGGAGTGATTTTTGGAAAGGAATGAGACACTTCGTCTCTTAGTTGGTTAGTTAGTGGAAAAGTCAGCCGAAAGTCGACTTATAAGTAATTGATCTCGAAATTTGGTTTTTATAATTCAGATAGCTTCGTTAGGTGATTTAGGGCTTAGGAGCATGTTCGGAATTTTATTCGGAGGTCCGTGGTAGAATTAGGCTTGAATTGGCGAAATTGAATTTTTGAAAATTTCCGGTCGGTGGTGGAAAGTTTGATATCAGGATCGAAATGGAATTCCGGAAGTTAGAATAGGTTCTTCCTGTCGTTTGTGATGTGTGTGAAACATTTCAGGTAATTCGGGCATGGTTTGGTTGGTTTCGGCATCGTTGGTGAATTTTGGAAGTTTAGAAATCCTTAGGCTTGAATTCGGGGTTAATTCGGTGTTTTGATATAGTTTTGGGTGCTCCAAAGGGTCAACTAAGTTTGTGGGATGATATGTGACGTATTGGTATATTTGGTTCAGGTCCCGAGGGGTTCGAGATGATTTCGAATGGTTATCGGTGAGTTTGGAAATTTGTTTGAGCAGCTGAAGGTGATGCTTCTGTTAAATCCGCACCTGCGGATTGGGGACCACAGGTGCGAGGTCTGCAGAAGCGGATATGGTCCGGAGAAGCAGAGAAAGATCGCATGAGCGGAAGTTGGACCGCATCTACGAGCCCGCAGGTGCGAGGCCTGGGGCGCAGATGCGGAAGCGTGGGATTCAAGTGAATTGCGCAGATGCGGTGTTTGGACCGCATGTGCGTGAATTGGGCCGCAGGTGCGTAAGTGCTGTGCAGGAGGTATAAAAAGGTCCTTTCGTGAATTTTTCTTATTTCCACCATTTTTGAAGACGAGTTTGGAGCTTTTGTGGTGATTTTTGAGGAGAGATTCAAGGATTATCAGTGAGGTAAGTTACTTGAGCCTAATACTCGATATGGTGATTTTCAATTAATTAAACATGAAATTTGTGGGATTTAATGGTAAAAATTGAGGGGTTAGGGCTCGATAATTTGAAGGTTTGATTTGGGGATTTGAGGGGTCATATGTGATCGGATTTTGATGAATTTGGTATGTATAGACTCGTGAGTGAATAGGATTTCAGTTTTGTAATTATTGTCGGATTTCGAGATGTGGGCCCGAGGGTCGGGTTTGGCCAAATTCGGGATTTGTGATGTAATTTGATAATTTTAATGTGGGCTTCGTTCCTTTACCATGTATTAATGATATGATATTCATATTGGATAGATTCAGGGCGATTTGAGGTCGAGTCGAACGGCAAGGGCATCACTGAGTAGATTTTCGTCCGGTTTGAGGTATGTAACGCTTCCAAACTTGGTTCTGAGGATTCGAAACCCTGAAATACGTGTTATGTGATTAGAATTGGGTGAAGCACATGCAAGTGACAGACGTGCGGGTGTGCACCATGAGACTTGTGACCTGGTTCATTACATGTCACCGTTTATTGGTTCTTTCTTATCTATATCTATGCTTCAGTCAATGTGACTGACGTGAACATGTTAGAAATCATGTTAAATAGTATTTTAAGGCTTTAGGCTGATACTCTTGAGACCCTAGCGGTCGTCTTAATGCAAACATGCTAGAAATCATGCTAGATATTATGTTAAGGCTTCACGCTGATATTGTTGAGACCCAAGTGGTCTTTTATTGATGTCATCTTATGTGTTTCGTTGATATTAATTGTTGTTTTGCACATTATATCATTGACTCGGGCTAGTTCATGTATTGTGAACCCATGTGAGCGAGATTGGAGAGTGGTGACTGAGTGAGGTCGAGAGCCTGATATGGGATCGGGTTGCACGCCACAACATGTTATATTGATTATGCCTCGATCTGGATTATGTTAGCGTTTGGGCTGTAAGAGCCCCTCTGGAGTCTGTAACACATCCCTAGTGAGCGTAGTGATATTTGAGGGATGGATCTTCCCTGGACATGGATTTGTCCGGAGTGTTTATATTTGGAGATGGATCTTACCCATGAGGCTAGATGGGCCTGGTTTCCTCGATACTGAGCGACTGTTGTCAGTGATGTGTATACTATTCTGGGATGGATCATCCCTGGACTATTGAGCCATATACAATACTGAGTGGTTGTGAGGTGTATCATTATCTGGAGATGGATCTTCTCCATAGGGATGGATTGGCTTTCCTTATTACTGAGTGACTTCTGTCTGATGTGTATATATTCTGGGATGGATCTTCTTCCCTAGGCCATGTAAGCCATATACAGTACTGAGTGGATGAGTATTTGAGAGTGGGAGCACATTGTGGATTTTATACTGTTGATGCATTAGCATGTAGAATAAGTTGAGTTATATATATGTTAAACTTTTTGGAACGGTACTTATCTTATCACTTTGAGTTGTCTAGTTAACTGAAAGCATGCCTAAATTTATGTACATTGATTTTGTCATAAATGTGGAGGTTTAATCAGTCACTACTCTCAGCCCACAATTTGGGCTTGCTACTTACTGAGTTGGTGTACTCACGTTACCCCCTGCACCTTGTGTTCAGATTCAGGTATCCCAGGTCACGCTAGTGTCAGTTGATCGTTTGATGCGGTTCATCTTTGGAGATTGTAGACCCGCTTTTCTCCTTCCCTATCGTCCTTTGTGTATTTATTTATTTATTTCCCAGAAAAATGTTGTCTTGATGTATTTTGGAACCGTTGTAGTATGGCTCATGAGATAGTGACACCAGATTTTGGGATTTCTCTTTTATTAAAGTATTTTGGGTTTTATTTTATCTTTTATTTCGATTTTCCTCTGATTAAAACGGGTAATATTTAGATATTGTTCTGATAAAAATCGAATTGGTTAAGAGTGTAGGCTTGCCTAGTTCCACGATAGGCGCCATCACGAGCGGGTTGGTTTTGGGGTAGTGACAGCCACTCAGTCTCTTTCTCAAATGTTCATTTTTGCTTTGATGCTTATTCTGGATACTATATTTAGTTGATGATTGATTCTGTTGGAAGTGAAATTCTTTGAATGACAAATGTCGGGGCAGTGGGAAGATTTACTTAAATTCATGACCTGGCAATAATGTCAAAGTAGGAAATATAACACATGAACATCGCTAATGTGCTTTAGGCACGGTTAATAATAAATCATCTTGACTATGGGTACGGCTCCCGCAGCATAGTCATGATACATAATCATAATTCAAGTGTGTGTCTCACGTTACTCGACCATAGCTTCAAACAATAATAAAAATAAATATGCTGTAAATTGCGGGTGCGTTTCACATGGTGTGATTTGCAATGTGTACAAAAACAAACGAGTACGCGACAGTGCAACTTGTTCAAATAAATCCCACAAATACAGAAAAGTGGTTAATAGATGATTAAAAGTGGTTAGAAGGTAAAAATGCACAATAGGCTTCAAACATGTATAAATCAGATAATTAGGCCAACTATTAATAGTTAAGCGACCGTGCTAAAACCACGGAATCCGGGAGTGCCTCACACCTTCTCCCGGGTTAACAGAATTCCTTACCTAGTTTTATGTGTTCGAAGACCATAAATAAGAGTCAAAATTTCCTCGATTTGGGATTTAAAATAAACCGGTGACTTGGGACACCATAATAAATATCCCTATTGGCGACTCTGAATCTAATAAATAATCTCATTTTGATTTATGTCACTTCAATTGGAAAAACTCCCTATCCCCCTCGGGAAAAAGGAGGCGTGACAGCTCTAGCGACTCCGTTGGGGATCGAACCCAGAATCTCTGTTTCAGGATTCTAGAAATCGAGCTTAGAACAACGTAATGATTGGCTTTCATGATTGTTTGATGTTTTTACGTGCTTGAGCCTAATGTGCTAAATGCCGCTTTTTACAGCTTTGATATTGTTTGGACTGTATATAAACTGTTACGGACCCTCCTTCTCTCTGAGTCTTCTAAATATTTTGGGAAGTACACAAGGACGCGACTTCTTTTATGTTAGTGCCATACCCTAATTTAGAACGAGTATCGGATCAGTTACAAAGCCGGATGGCATTTTGGTTATCAGTACGTTGCCCTCCGGCTCGAGTTGTCTGCTCGGGTAAGCCAGGTCTAGAACAATATACGCAGGATTTAAACATAGAATGACATAGCCTCATGCCGGATACCTAGTAGGTATGATTGTTTCCATCACGTGCATTTGACTTTGGGGACTCAACATAGGGGTTGGGTCCGTCTAGGACAGGTGTACCCAATTTAAATGACCATCCCGATGCATCTTACATGCTACTTGCGCATTTGTTTGTTTCGGCTTGTATGTTGATCAGCTTCTAGAATAGGGAAAGAAAATCAAAAGAAAAAGAAAAAAAAGATTTTTTTTTCAAGAGTGAGAGGTAGGTATTCGAAATCCGAAACTCTGTCTAAAAAAAAGAAGAGAAAAGAAAATAAGCCAATGTTTTCAAAAGTCATGCTTCCCCTGTTCCATCAAAATTGACAGAACTACACGGGTCTGACTCTCACCGAATGTGAGATACGTAGGAAAACCTCATCGGTTCCGGGCCCCAGTTTTTAAAAAATTCAAAAATATTTTCCATTACTTCATTCTTTAGAAAGTCTTTATTTGAGACCCCAATTTTTAAAAATACAAAAATATTTTCTTTTAATTTCTTGTCAAAATCCAAAAATATTTTCATTCTTCTTTCGAATATTGAAAAGAAATTCAAGATTCAAAATTATTTTTAGAAGTATTTCTTTCATAAATTAAGAAAAAAAGTGCAAAAATCCAAAATACTTTCTTTCTTCTTTAGAAGTTTTGCTTTGGATGCTTATTCTGGATACTTTATTTAGTTGATGATTGATTCTGTTGGACATGAAATTGTATGAATGACAAATATCGGGGCGGTGGGAAGATTATATAAATTCATGACCTGGCGATAATCTCAAAGTAGGAAAAACAACTCATGAACATCGCGAGTGTGCTTTAGGCGCGGTTAATAATAAATCATTGTGACTATGGGTACGGTTCCCGTGGTATATTCATGATACATAATCACAATTCGAGTGTGCATTTCACATGACTCGACCATAGCTTAAAATAATAATAAAAATAAATATGTTGTAAATCGCGGGTGCAATTCACATGGCGTGGTTTGAAATGTGTACAAAAATAAACGAGTGCACGACAGTGCGACTTGTTCAAATAAATCCCACAAATACCGAAAAGTGGTTAATAGATGATTAAAAGTGGCTAGAAGGTAAAAATGCATAATAGTCTTCTAACATATATAAATAAGATAATTAGGCATATTATTAATAGTTAAGCGACCGTGCTAAAATCACGGAATCCGGGAGCACCTCACACCTTCTCCCTGGTTAACATAATTCCTTACCTGGTTTTCCGTGTTCGCACACCATAAATAAGAGTTAAAATTTCCTCGATTTCGGATTAAAAATAAAGCGGTGACTTGGGACACTATAATAACTATCCCAAGTGGTGACTTTTAATCTAATAAATAATTCCATTTCAATTAATGTCACTTTAATTGGAAAAACTCTTTATCCCTCTCGGGAAAAAGGAGGTGTGACAAATATCATGAGTCACAAGATACATAAAAGTAATAACATCTCTATACATGGGAGTCTAGTAAAAGATAATTACAGGAAGTTTTGACACAGGGAAGAATAGAAGGGGACTCCGAGGTCTGCGGACACGGCAGATCTACTTTGAAGTCTCCAACAGCTGCCTCAAACTCATGGATACTGCAGCTGATGACGAGCACCTGAATCTGCACACAAAATATGTGCAGAAGAGTAGCATGAGTACACCACAATTGGTACCCTGTAAGTGCCGAGCCTATCCTCAGTAGGATAGTGATGAGGTCGGGTCAGGCCCACTGGCATATTGTTTGTCCAAATCGCACACGCAAGTATACGTGGTCGTAGCAAGTAATATAATGTTAAATCGAATGTCGAACCCATAAGGACTTGCGTAAACTACTTATTTAATCACTCTAATTGCTATTTAATCGAGCCAAAACAAAATCCAAGAATATAACTAATTTATTCTACGATTATATGAACTAATTATCAAGTAACGAGATTATTGTTGTGTGTTCAATATAGACAAATATTCCAGGGTTGTGATCAATTCACCATTCATATTGCATTCTAATTAACTCTCTCTTTCATATAATTCACTCATGGTTGCTAATTAATCGATAGTTGCTCTCGTATCCTTCTCCCGAAGTACTACTCGCCTATTCTCAATAGATTAACGCCTATATTCCTATGAAATTAATCTATTAGAACGCACTAAGAGTACGATGTTTAATTAAGCACAGTGACTAGGTATATTCCTATCCTAACCACAAATCCGCTCCCCTGAAGGGTTAAGATCGCGCTCTCTTCAATTCTTCTCTAATCTATATACGGCTTTCCCAAGCATAACATAGATAGTATATAGAACCTAATTGCTGGCCAAACAATTAAGCAATTAAACGCAGAATTGAAGAAACAACCGTATATTGAGCGAATTATAATCAAGGTTAAGTTAATATCGACTAACAATATTCATGGCTAAACCACAACCACAAAACAATGGGTGTTTAGCCACTCATATTAGAATTAACAATTGCATAAGTTTTGCATAAATGGAAAATACTAGATTAAGATGAAGAAAACTGATAATCCTTTGCTTCCTCAATGATCTTGTGTGTATATTCTCTCCAAAAATGGCATCCTCTCCTTCAAAGTTGTGTTTTTGGGTCTATTGATATGTTTGGGATAAACCCTAAACGTGTAGGAGACTTCTATTCCAACCGGGAAACACTTAAAACCTTCAAAACTCGAAATTTACCGGACCACGGACCCCAGGCGTTAAGCCCCAAACGCCCAGCTAAAGCCTGGATAGGCCAGGCGTTTGGGATCTAACGCCCTAGTAACGCCTGGGGAGGGCTGGCGTTTGGGCTTAAACGCCCTAGTAACACCTGGTTATCACAGGCTTTTGGGGTAAAATGCCCGGCTATGGCCTGGGTCACTCCTTTTCGACACTTGAGCGTATATTTGACGTTTATGCACCCATTTAGCTCGGCTTCCATCTCCAATTCACCTACACATAAAATAGACTCCATTATGCACATATAACATGTATTTTTATCACAAAAGCACATAAAATCTAAGGTATATGATGCTTAAAACTATGGATTCTAGCCACGCATCACATATAATAATAAAAGCAGGAGAATAAAACAGTATAATAAGGGACTAGAGTTCAACAAAGGAAAACACAATGAAATAACAGAACAATACACGGAAATAAGAAATAGGGGATATGCCGAGATACCGTCTCATAGTACCAAAAGTAAATATGTAGGGAGAACTCCCAAGGTACCGGCTCGTAGTCTCAAAAGTAAATGTTCTAGGGGATCTCTCGAGATACCGTCTCGTAGTCCCAAAAGTAAATATGCAGGGGATCTCCCGGGATACCGTCCCGTAGTCCCAAAAGTAAATAGACAAGGGGATCTCCGGGATACCGTCTCGTAGTCCCAAAGTAAATACACAACGCAATCACTTACAGTCGATAAGTACAACGAGAGAATCTATAGTCTAGACTAAGTACAAGTCAGGGAAAGAAACAGGAATTCAATAGGCATGCTGCAAGGAGTTCAATTAAGCAACTAAGGAAGAAAGACATTTTATTCTAGGCTAACAGGGTAACTACACATGCTAGTATATTCAATTAAAATGAAAACATGTAATTACTCAGTAAAAATCAGGGTTTTAAACAAATAGCTTGTGTACGCACTCGTCACCTCGCGTACATGGTGCTCACATAGCAATATCAGCACCAAATCCTAAGGGGATTTCCCCCACACAAGGTTAGGCAAGCCGTTTCCCTCGAACCAAACTCAATCAATCAATAACAATGCTCTTTCAACAAATATCCGGCTCCGAACGGCCCAAATCTTGCAAAAATCAATCACATACCATCAATATAGCAGTAAAAGACTAATCTAGTCAATGAAATCTAAGATAAAGCGAGAATTTAGGAAATTGTCCCAAAAAGCCTCCCAGACCCATGTCTCAGAATCAGGTAAAAGTCACAAAATACAAACACCCATTCACTCATGAGTCTAACCATACAAGAATTACTCGAATTCGACCTCAAATCACCTTCCATAACTCGAAATTATAGCCTATGAAGTTTCTACCATTTCCCCAAAATTTCCAACTCAAATCCCTAACTAGAAGATGAAAATAGCAGTAGATTCGTGAAATATAGTCCAATCCGAGTTAGAACCACTTACCCCACCAATCTCCTTGAAGAAATCTTGAAACATCGCCTCACACTGAGCCCTCAAACTCCCAAGATCGAAATGGGAAATCAACGCTCGAAATCCTATTTTCTGCCCTGTAAACTCGCTTCTGCGAGCCTTCAACCACACCTGCGGAAAACCCATCACGAGTACAAAAATGATTGGGACCGCATCTGCAAGCTTTGGGCCGCACCTGCGAGACCGCTCTTGCGGCTTGACTTCCTTATCTGCGACTCCTCCCCAGGCCGCCCATACCGCTCCTACGACCATCACTCCACATCTGCGGATGTGGCCCCCTTTTTGCACCTGCGTTAATAGACCGTCTTGACCAAAAGCGCACCTAGTCCCTTCACTCCACACGTGCGATCCCACACATGCGGTCTCCCCACTGCAGGTGCGAAACACCTAAAACAAGTAAAGCTGTAGCAATTGCATAATTCCAATATTTCATCTGTTAAGTATCGAAAACACACCCGAGGCACCCGGGACCTTAACCAAACATATCAACCAGTCCTAAAACGCCTTACGAACTTAGTTGAACCCTCGAATCACACCAAGGAACGCTAAAAACACAATTCACCTTCTGGTTCAAACTTGATGAACTTGAAACTTTTAATTTCTACAACTAATGCCGAAACTTACCAAACCACATCTGATTGACCCCAAATTTTGCACACACGCCATATTCAACCTTACAGGCCTACTCCAACTTTCGGAATTAGAATCCGACCACGATATCAAAAAGTCTACTATCGGTCAAAATCTCCAAAACTTTGACTTTCACCATTTCAAGCCTAAATGAGCTACAGACCTCCAAAACACAATCCGGACATGCCCCTAAGTCCATGATCACCCAACGGAGCTAACGAAACAGACGGAACTCCATTCTGGAGTTATCTTCACACACTTCTGACTACGGTAAAATATCCTAAGACTTAAGCTTCCGTTTAGGGACTAAGTGTCCCAAAACACTCTAAAATCTCAACCAAAACCTCCCGGCAAGACGCATAAGTAGAAAAAGGAACGGGGAAAGCAGTAAACATGGGATCAGGGAAATAACTCTCAAAACGACCGGCCGGGTTGTTACATCCTCCCTTTCGTAAAACAATTATTCGTCCTCGAACGAGTATAGAGACATACCTGAAGCTGTGAAAATATGAGGTAATGACTGCACATATCCTGCTCGGTCTGCCAAGTCGCCCTCTCGACCGGCTGACCCCTCCATTACACATTCATGAAAGCAATGTTCTTTGACCTTAGCTTTGTGACTTGCCTATCCACAACAACCACTGGCTCCTCAACATAAGATAGGTCCTTGTCCAACTGGACTGAGTTGAACTCCAATACATGTGACGGATCACCGTGATACTTCTGGAGCATACAAACGTGGAATACCGGATTAACTTCTACTAGGCTGGGAGGTAAGGAAATCTCATAAGCAAACTCCTCAACATGCCTCAACACCTCAAAAGGACCAATGTACCTTGGATCATCTTGCCCTTCTTCTCGAACCTCATGACGCCCTTCATAGGCGATACCCAAAGCAAGACGTGCTCTCCACCATGAATTCCACATCTCGAACCTTCTGGTCCGCATAAATCTTCTGTCTGGACTAGGCTGTGTGAAGTCGAGCCTGAATCACCTTCACCTTATCCAGGGCATTGTGGTCCAAGTCTGTTCCCAATAATCTTTCCTCGCCCGGCTCGAACCAACCCACTAGAGACTGACACCATCTACCATACAGAGCCTTATACGGTGCTATCTAAATGCTCGACTGATAACTATTTTTGTAGGCAAACTCCGCAAGTGGCAAAAACTGATCCCAAGACCCTCCAAACTCCATCACATACGCACAGAGCATATCCTCTAATATCTAAATAGTGCGCTCGGACTGTCCGTTCGTTTGAAGGTAAAATGCTGCGCTCAGCTCCACTCGAGTACCCAACTCATATTGCACGACCCTCCAGAATCGTGATGTAAAATGCATACCCCGATCAGAGATGATAGATACTGGTACGCCATAAAGCCTGACGATGTCCCAAATGTAGATTCGAGCCAGCAACTCGGATGAATAAGTAGTCATCACAAGAATGAAATGAGCTGACTTGGTCAGCCTATCCACAATCACCCACACTACATCAAACCTCTGCTGAGTTCGTGGGAGTCCAACAATGAAATCCATAATGATCCGCTCCCATTTCCACTCCGGAATCTCTAACTTCTGAAGCAACCCACCCAACCGCTGATGCTCATACTTCACCTGCTCGCAATTTAGGCATCGAGCCACATACTACACTATGTCCTTCTTCATCCTCCTCCACCAGTAATGCTACCTCAAGTCCTGATACATCTTTGCGGCCCCCGAATGAATGGAGTACCGCGAGCTATGAGCCTCCTGAAGAATCAACTCATGCAAACCATCTACATTAGGCACACATAGCCTGCCCTGCATCCTCAATGCACTATCGTCCCAAATAGTGACCTCCTTAGCATCACTGTGCTAGACCGTGTCCTTAAGGACACCCAGGTGGGGGTTATCATATAGATGCTCCCTGATACGATCATAAAGAGAAGACCGAGAGATCACACAAGTCAATACTCGACACGGCTCAGAAATATCCAATCTCACAAACTGGGTGGCTAAGGCCTGAACATCCAATGCTAAGGGCCTCTCTGTGTTCTGGAAGATATTCTAAAATCGCCTAACTCTCCTCCCGGCGGCTCAAAGCATCGGCCACCACATTGGCCTTCCCCGGGTGGTGAAAATGGTGATATCATAGCCCTTCAGTAGCTCCAACCACCTTTGTTGATGCAAGTTAAGATCCTTTTGCCAAAACAAATGCTGCAAACTCCGATGATCGGTGTAAATTTCACAAGGGACACCCTACAAATAGTGCCACCAAATCTTTAAGGAATGAATAATAGCTTCTAACCCAATGTCGTGGACATGATAGTTCTTCTCATGCACCTTCAGTTGTCTGGACGCGTAGGCAATCACCCTACCGTCTGGCATCAACACCACGCCAAGACCAATCTGCCACAAAGTTGTCTTGAGCTTCTGAAAGCTCTCCTCACACTCCTCCATCCACGTGAACGGAGAACCCTTCTGGTTCAGCCTTGTCATAGGTGCTGCATTAGATGAGAGTCCCTCTACAAAACAACGGTAATACCCCACCAACCCAAGAAAACTCCGAATCTCTAAAGTTGATGACGGTCTAGGCCAACTCTACACTGCCTCTACCTTCTTCGGATCTACCTTGATCCCATCACTCGATACTACATGACCCAACAATGCCACTAAGTCTAGCCAAAACTCAAATTTTGAAAAAATTTCATACAACTTCTTTTCTCTCAAGGTCTGAAGCACAGTCCTCAGATGCTGCTCATGATCCTCCCGAGTCCGGGAGTACACCAGAATGTCGTCAATAAACACAATGACGAAGGAGTCAAGATAAGCCGGAACACACTGTGCATCAAATGCATAAAAGATGTTGGGGTATTGGTCAGCCCAAAAGACATCACAAAGAACTCATAATGACCATACCAAGTCCTAAAAGCATTCTTCGAGATATCTAGCTCTCGAATCTTCAACTGATGATAGTTTGAACGCAACTCAATCTTGGAAAACTCCCTGGAACCCTGTAAGGTATCAAATTAGTCATCAATATGAGGCAATGAATACTTGTTCTTCACTGTGACTTTGTTCAGCTGATGATAATCAATGCACATACGCATAGAACCATCATTTTTCTTCATAAACAAGACCGTATCACCCCAAAGTGAGACACTGGGCCGAATGAAGCCCTTATCAAGCAACTGCAATTGCTCCTTAAACTGCTTGAACTCAGGAGGAGCCACACGGTATGGTGGAATAGAGATGGACTGAGTGTCCGGCAACAAATCAATGTCGAAATCAATATCTCTGTTGGGCGGCATGCCTGGAAGATCAAATGGTAACACATTTGAGATGTCCCTCACTACTGCAACGGACTCAACTATAGGGGTATCAATACTGACATCTCTCACATAAGCTAGATACGCGTAAATCCCCTTCTCAACCATTCGTTGAGCCTTAAGAAATGAAACAACTCGGCTGGGAGTATACTCTAAGGTACCCATCCACTCTAACCGTAGTAAACCTGGCATAGCCAGCGTCACGGTCTTAGCGTGACAATCAAGAATAGAATAATGGGGTGACAATCGGTCCATGCCAAGATAACATCAAAGTTTACCACGCTGAATAATAATAAATCAGCTCTGGTCTCAAAAACACTACGAGCAATCAAACACGACCGATACACGCGGTCCACAGCATGACAATCTCCTACAGGAGTAGACACATAAACAGGGGAACTTAAAGAATCCCGAGATACACCCAAATGTGGGGCCAAATAAGAGGACACATAGGAATACTTATAGCCTGGGTCAAATAATATCGACGCATCTCTATGACAGACTGGAACAATACATGTAATGACAGAGTCGGAAGCAACTACATCTGTACGAGCTGGAAGAGAATAATACCTAGCCTGCCCCCCCCCCCCCCCCC
>ML398133.1:165806-222128 GCA_005239525.1 Nicotiana knightiana
CCCCCCCCCAGGGAGACCTCGACCTCCCCGACCTCTACCTCGAGCTGGCTGAGCAGGTAGGGTTGTGGTTGGTGCTGAAATCATAGCCTAAGGACCTGGTGGAGCACGTGGTGGCTGAGAAGTCTGTGGAGGTGCACCCTTTCTAAGTCTAGGGAAATTCTCACCATATGGTGAATGTCACCACACTCAAAACAACCCCTCGGAGGGCGTGGTTACTGCTACTAACTTGGGCCTGGTCTACTGGACTGGCTGCTAAAAGCACGCCGAGCAGGAGGCACACTAGATACTGGTGGTGCACAATAAGGCTCCTGGGGACTAGAAGGGACTGGAACACCACTGGCGGCTAGAAGAGCTGAATGAACGGGGCAACTCACATAACCCCTACCATGACGAACTGCAGCCGAGGCACGAGTACAACTGTACGTGCCAGGCTCTCGAGACCTCTTGTCCTCTCTCTCTCCTCTATGTCTCGGGAAAGCATGCCCTCCAATCTCCTGGCAATACTCACCACCTGCTGATAAGAAATATCCGTCTCCAACACCCTGGCCATACTGATACGGATGCTGGGGTGGAGCCCCTCAATAAAATGATGAACCCTCTCTCAAACTGTGGAAACCAAGGCCATTGCATGTCGGGCCAAATCAGTGAAACAGACTGCATACTCTGACACAGTCATAGAACCCTAGCGCAGCTGCTCAAACTTTGCGCGCCATGAGTCCCTAGGGCTTTGAGGGACATACTTGCTCAAAAACATGTCCGACAACTGAGTCAACATAAGTGGGGATGCCTCTGCCGGACTACTCAACTCATAAGCACGCCAGCACTGATAGGCTACTCCTCTAAGCTGGAAGGTCGTAAAAGAAACTCCACTCGTGTCTGCTATGCCCATAGTACGGAGAATAGGATGAAACTCCTCTAGAAAAACCTGAGCATCATCGATAGCCAATCCGCTGAAGGTAGGTGGGTGGTACTTCTTGTACCTCTCAAGTCTGAGTTGCTCCGCTTCAGAAGCGGCTTTCCGAGTCTCGTGTTTAACTGGAGCTACCGGGTTCATAGGGATGAACTCTAGGGCCTTATCAACCTGGACCCTCTGCTCAGAAGTACGGGCTGCGGGAGTCTGTCCCCTTCCCCGGCCTGAGATGTGGCGGGAGCTAATGGAATCAATCCAGACTGAGCTAAGCTACTAAACATGCTTATGAACTGGGCTAGAGTCTCCTGGAGGGCTGGTGCAGCAATAGACACCTCTAGTGCCTGCCCTCAAGCTGGAGCTGTTAGGGGCTCCTTTTTCGTAGCTCGCGCGGGTGCTCTAATTACACCGTGTGGCCGTCTTCTACTTCAGCACTGGCCTCTTGCGACTCTAGCAGGGGGCACGGGTTCCTGGTCGTCAGATCTTCGGTACGGGTTCTCACCGTCTATGAGAAAGAATAGAACAGAGAAGTTTAGAATTTGATGCCAATAACTCGCACGACAAGGAATAAAAATAAGTATGGTTGTTTCTAACAGTCCCATAGCCTCTCGAAGATGAGTATGGACGTCTCCGTACCAATCCGCGAGACTCTAATCAACCGACTTGTGACTCACGACTCCTATGAACCTAGAGCTATGATACCCACTTGTCACAACCCAAACATCCGTCCGAAACACGTTGTGACGACACCTAATCTCTACAACTATGTAAGCTTAACAATTTACAGAGAATACCAATAATGGAACCAAAGTTTACTTCTAACTACAATAGATACTAAATAATCAAAAACGATGCCACACAGCATGTAAAATAACAAAATTCTATCTTACACAGCTTTCACGAGTTACAAGATACAGAAGAGTAATAACATCTCTATACACCGGAGTCTAGTCAAAAACAAATACAGGAAGTGTTTGACACAGGGAAGAATAGAAGGGGACTCCTATGTATGCGGATGCAGCAGCTATACTTTGAAGTCTCCAACAGCTGCCTCGAACTCACGGATACTGGGGCTGATGTCGAGCACCTGAATCTGCATATAAAACATGTGCAGAAGAGTAGCATGAGTACACCACAATTGGTACCCAGTAAGTGCCGAGCCTAACCTCAGTCGGGTAGTGACGATGTTGGGTTAAGCCCACTCGTATATAATAATAAAAGCAGGAAAATAAAGCAGTATAATAAGGGACTAGAGTTCATCAAAGGAAAACACAATGAAATAATAGAACAATACATGAAAATAAGCAACATGGGACCTCCCGAGATACCATCTCGTAGTCCCAAAAGTAAATATGCAGGGAGAACTCCCGAGGTACCGCCTCGTAGTCTCAAAAGTAAAGGTGCAGGGGGATCCCCCGGGATACCGTGCTGCAAGGAATTCAGTTATGAAATTAAGACACAGATGCGGATGCGCAGATGCGGATGCGCAGATACGGCTCCCTTCTCGCACCTGCACTCACAGACCTTCTTGACCAAAAGCGCACTTGCACCCTTCACTCCGCACGTGCGATCTCACACCTCAGGTCTCCCCACCGCAGGTGCAAAACACAAAAAACTAGCAAAGCTGCAGCAATTGCATACGTCCAATATTTCATCCGTTAAGTATCTGAAACACACCCGAGGCCCCCAAGACCTCAACCAAACATACCAACCAGTCCTAAAACAACAAACGAACTTAGTCAAGCCCTAGAATCACACCAAGAAACGCTAAAACACAATTCACCCTCCGATTCAAACTTGATGAACTTGAAACTTCAAGTTTCTACAACTAATGCCGAAACCTACCAAACCACATCTGATTGACCCCAAATTTTGCACACACGTCATATTCAATCTTACCGGCCTACTTCAAATTTCAGAATTTGAATCCGACCCCGATATTAAAAATTCCATTACAAGTCAAAATCTCCAAAACTTCGACTTTCGCCATTTCAAGCCTAAATGAGCTACAGACCTCCAAAACAATCCAGACACGCCCCTGAGTCTAAGATCACCCAACAAAGCTAACAAAACTGACGAAACTCCATTCCGGAGTCATCTTCACATAGTTCTGACTACGTTAAAAAATCCTAAGACTTAAGCTTTCGCTTAGGGACCAAGTGTCCCGAAAATCTCTAAAATCACAACAAACACCTCCCCACAAGACACATAAACAAAAAAAGACACGGGGGAAGTAGTAAACAGGGGATCGGGGCTATAACCCTCAAAACGACCGGCCCGGCCGTTATAGGATTGGATTTGAATTGTCAATTCTCCAACTCAAAAATCAAAAATATAAACCGAAAAGAAAAAAATTCAAAATTAAACCAAATAAAGGGTGTGTTTGGTATGAATTTTCCAATTTTCCAATTTTTGGTTGGCTTAAATGTTTTTTATAACATTTTTCTCATGAACTCAGTTTCCTCCAATTGGAGGAAAATGTTTTCCCTATCAAGAGAAGGGAAAATATTTTCCAAAACTCCTTCTCAACCTTCCCACCCTATTCCCCATCCCTACCCCCCACCCAAACCTCGACCCACCGCACCTACCTTGTCACGACCCATTTTGCCACTACGAATGGTGTCATGACGTCACCTAGTCTCTACGACTAGGTAAGCCTATTATTGCGGAAAGAATAAAAAAACATAACAATGAAAGCTAAACAGTATGATTTAATAAGCAAAGATAGTGCCACTCAGCGCATACAATATAATACTCCCAAAATCCGGATTGTCGCTAATCACAAGCTTCTATAAGTCTATATAGCTCTATAATAGATATTTGAGGAAAACAAAAGAAAATCTCTACCCGGGGGACGGAAGGGGACTCCGAGGTTTGCAGACGCAAGAAGGAGTACCTTGAAGTCTCCTAAATCAGCAAGCACACACTAAATTCGAGGTTGATAGCTCGTACCTGGATCTGCACACGAAAAATATGTGCAGTAAAGGGCATGAGTACACCACAATGGTACCTAGTAAGTGCCAAACCTAACCTCGGTCGAGTAGTGACGAGGTCAGGTCAGGACCTTACCTGTGTAAATATAAAGAACTAAAATCAGCAAGAGATATAAAAGTATTGTACAGTAAAATAATTAAGGAAGTCTTCAGTAATAAAAGTGAAGAAGCCCTCGGCTCAGAACAAGAGAAACACAACAGGGAAATCTCCAGGGATACCGTCCGGTAGTCCCGAATTAATTATGCAGTACAGGTGGATCTCCCTGAATACGTTCGTAGTCCAAAAATAAATATACATGACAGGGGGAACTCCCGGAATACGTCTGTAGTCCCAAAATAAATATGCAGTGCTGAGGGATCTCCCGGAATACATTCGAAGTCCCAAAGTAAATATGCAAGACAAGGGGATCTCCTGGATTACGTCTGTAGTCCCAAAGTAAATATGCAAGACAGGGGGACCTCCCGGAATACGTCTGTAGTCCTAAAGTAGATATGCAACTCAACAATATGACAGTTACGTCATTGAAATGTACAGTTTAGACTAAGTGCAACCAAGAAAAATGGGAATCTACCTAATCATGCTGCACAAAATTTCAAGTAGACAATTGATCGGCTCCAACCCTACACCACTATATAATGGCGAGGAGGGGTCGATGTAGCTTTTACCCGAAAGGTCAGGATCGATATCCACATGGAGTTATAATTGGTTGGGAATTTGGTTCCTATCTAATCTAGCTATGTGCGTTGTCTTTAATTACACTTCTAACCATGAATGGGTTTTCCTTCTATTCTAGTTTAATGATATTTATTGTTTAAAATAAACTAAGTACAATGTTTTTGTAATAGTTTTCTCAATTGATAAAAAGCACTAGGGAAGTGACTTACACCTAGGCAAGTACCTAATGGGATCTAGAACCTGGGACAAACTTGTTGTATTAGGAGTCGTGATATAACCTCATGTTTAATTACTCACTTTATGTCTCTTGGTAGTTTGAATGGCTAATTGGGTGTTC
Source organism: Nicotiana knightiana (assembly GCA_005239525.1). Lineage (NCBI taxonomy): Eukaryota > Viridiplantae > Streptophyta > Magnoliopsida > Solanales > Solanaceae > Nicotiana > Nicotiana knightiana. The sequence goes on from ML398133.1 coordinate 170,720, forward strand.
AAACAGTGCAAGTGAAATTGGCTCAAGTCGGGTATTACTATCTCTAGGTTTAACCCTTTAATTGGGGCTATCAATCTCTTGAATTTACCTCAATTCCTTGTTAGCCTATTTTACCTAGACTTGGGCACGAATCAGTGTTTGCAACCACTAATTCAACAGATAAAGCATGAAACAAGCTAAATGTCATTATCCCATAAACAAATAAGCCCTAAAATTGAAGACCCATTAAATACCCACACTAGGGTTAGGTCACAGCCCTAGCTAATGGGTCTAGCTACTCATAATTAAGGAAGAAATCAAAGATGGAGATGAAATATAAGCCATAAATGTTAATTAAAAGAATAAAATCTAAAGTTATAAGCTAAAGCTACTCTAAAATTACTCAAAGTGGAAAAGCTTTGATGTTCACGAGCTCCCTAATACAAAAGATAACCTAAAAATGTGAAAAAGATCTATTTATACACAACTGAAATTACAGGACAAAAATGCCCTTGCGGAGGTTCCGCTGTCAGTGAAATAATGGGTGCCTCAGTGAATGGACTTTCCTAGCCGCACAGTAACAAGCGCAAACCGCATTTTTTCGGATTTGGACTTGGCTTGGACTGGATTTCGCGAGCAGCATAAAAGCTATCGTATGATTTTTATTCACGGCCGCGTAAAATGTTCGTGGACCGCGTTCCTTCATTTTTGATCATGTGCAGACTCGCTGAACATTAATTTTGCTCCCAGTGGACTTCTTACCGCCTCAGCATTTAGGTGGCTTTGGGGCCACGTAAAATAGACGTTGGCCGCATTTTATGCTTGGCCGAAGGTTGATAGTTCTCTGATTCTCAACTTCCCGCTCTCAATGAAATTTCCTCCGTAGCCGCACCAATGGTTTCGCGGCCGCGCTTTTGTGATGCGATCAGCGGTCTAAACTGAGTCAAATCTCATCCCTCTGAACCTCAAGTTCGCGGTAGCCCTTTGTAATTCACCTCAGCGGAGGAACATGTGCTACAAAGTAATAATGGCGTTGACAGCGCTCCAGTAAAGTTTAGGACATGTGCAAGTTTCGCTCCTTTATGAGTTCTTTTTGGCTTCTATGCCTCATTTTGACCAACACCTGCAAGTAAGCACCTTGAGTTAGTTTTCGGGATTAACTTAACGTATTTTTGACCCAAAACCTAAGCAAAAGAGAGTAGATAGTAGGTTAAAATCCCTAGTTATCAACAGTCAAACACGTAGGCATGCTTTCCTAATCTAAATAGGGTAACTAGACATAATAGTGTAGTTCAACCAAAGGAAAACAATTTATGAGTTCGAAGAAAAATGCTATTTTTACAACAATAACCCGTGTACGTACTCGTCACCTCACGTACACGATGCTCATACATCAAACAATACCAAACATCCTAAGGGTAAGTTCCCCCACACAAGGTTAGGCAAGCCACTTACCTCGATCAGCTCAAATCAATCTGAAACCACTCTCTTTCCACGAGTATCCAACTCCGAATGGTCCAAATATAATCAAACCAATTGTATAATGTAATATAACTACAAGTAACTAATTTAGCCAATGAATTCAAAGCTAAAGCATTAAAATAGGAAATACGCCCAAAAAGCTTCCCCATGCCCACGTCTCGGAATCAAGTAAAAATCACAAATTACAAACACCCATTAAATAACGAGTCTAACCATACCAAATTTACTCAAATCCGATACCAAATTCACCATCAAAATCCCAAAATTCAGACTAAGAATTCTTCTCAATTTTTCCCCATTTTCACCCCAAATCCGAAATTAGATGATAAAATTAATCATAGATTAGTGGAAATTAATCATAAAGGAGTTAGGAATCATTACCCAAAAACTTCCTCCGAAAATATCTCCAAATTTCGCCTTCTTCCGAGCTCCCAATCAAATTTTGAGTTATGAATCAAAAACCCTCGATTTTGAACTTTAAATCAGCCCAGATATTTCCTTAATCGCGATAGCGGAAACACCATCGCGATCGCGAAGAACAACTCTGTTGCCTCATGATTTCTACTATATGCGAACGCGTCACTCCCCATGCGAACGCGATGTAATGGCTTCACAGACCTATGCGATCGCGAAGGGTAACACACAGCTCCCATTTGCCGCCTCATTTCTTCTTCGCGAACACGACCTCGCCAACACGTTCACGATCCATGACCTGACTAAATTACGGGATCGCATCCCATTCCTTGCGAACGCGAAGTGTTAACCCAACTGGCCTCTAAATTACTCTATGCGATCGCGGTGAAGGACACCAGCTGCAGAACAGTAGCAAAAACTAGCCAACTTCTTAAGTCAAAAAATGACCCGTTGAGAACCCGAAACACACCCGAGGCCCCCGGGACCTCAAACAAATATACCAACCAATCCTAAAATACCTCATGTACTTAGTCGAGCCTTCAAACCACCTCGAACAACATCAAAAACATGAATTGAGCACAGATTAAAGCCTAGGAACTTTGAATTTTTCAAATTCTACAAATTACGCCGAAACATATCAAACCTAGTCTGAATGACTTCAAATTTAACACACATGTCACAAATAACACTACGAACATGAAACTACTTCTGGAATTCCATTCCGAGCTCAATATCAAAATTTCCACTACTGGCCGAATCGCCAAAAATCTAACTTTTGCCAATTCAAGCCACAATCTACTGCGGACCTCCAAAAAACATTCTGGGCGCGCTCCTAAACCTTAAATCACTCGACGGAATTCCATTTCGGAAGCGTCTTCACACAGCTCAAGCTATTGTCCAAATTTTAACACTTAAGCTCTCATTTAGGGACTAAGTGTCCCAAAACACTTCGAAACTCAAAACCAATCATCCCAGCAAGTCACAACAGAAGAAATAAATATGGGGAAAGCAGTTATTAGGGGATCGGGACTCTAACTCTCAAAATGACTGGACGGGTCGTTACATTCTCCCTCTCTTAAAGCAATTATTTATCCTCGAAGGAGTATAAAGACATACCTTAAGCTGTGTAAAGATGAGGGTAACGGCTGCGCATATCCTGCTCGGTCTCCCATGTCACCTCCTCGACCGGCTGACCCCTCCATTAGACCTTTACTGAAGCAATGTTCTTAGACCTTATCTTTCTAAGCTGCTTGTCCAAAATAGCTACTGGCTCCTCAACATAAGATATATCCTTTTCCAACTAGACTGAGCTGAAATCCAATACATGAGTCGGATCACCGTGATACTTCCGTAGCATAGAAACGCGGAACACCGGATGAACTCCTGCTATGCTGGAATTAAGGTAAGCTCATAAGCAACCTCCCCAACATGACGCAATATCTCAAATGGACCAATGAACCTCGGGCTTAGCTTTCCCTTCATCCCGAATCTCATGACGCCTTTCATAGGCGATACCCGAAGCAAGACCAGGTCTCCACCTATAAATGCCAAATCACGAACCTTCCGGTCCGCATAAATCTTCTGTCTGGACTGGGATGTGCGAAGTCTATCATGAATCACCTTCACCTTATCAAGGGCATCTTGGACCAAATCTGTACCTAACAATCGGGCCCTGCCCGGCTCAAACCAACCCACTAGGGACCGGCACCATCTACCGTACAAAGCCTCATACAATGCCATCTGAATGTTGAACTGGTAACTGTTGTTGTAGGCAAACTCCGCAAGTGGCAAGAACTGGTCCCATGACCCTCCGAACTCCATCAGGTAAGCACGAATAATATCCTCAAGAATCTGAATCATGCGCTCGGACTGCCCATCCTTCCGAGGGTGAAAGGTTGTGCTCAGCTCCACCATAATAACCAACTCCTACTGTACGGATCTCCAGAGCTGTGATGTGAACCGTGTGCCTCTGTCTGAAATGATGGATACTGGAATATCGTGAAGACGGACAATCTCTCTGATATAAATCTCAGCCAATCTCTCTAAAGAGTACGTAGTAAACACTGGGATGAAATGAGTTGACTTGGTCAGCTGATCCACGATCACCCAAATAGCATCAAACTTTCTCAAAGTCCGTGGAAGTCCAACCACGAAGTCCATGGTGATCTTCTCCCACTTCCACTCTAGGATCTCTAACTTATGAAGCAAGCCACCCGGTCTCTGATGCTCATATTTAACCTGCTGACAGTTGAGACACTTGGCTACAAACCCAACGATATCCTTCTTCGTCCTCCTCCACCAGTAGTGTTGTCTCAAATCCTGGTACATCTTCGCGGCACCCGAATGGATGGAGTACCGCGAGTTGTGGGCCTCCTCAGGAATCAACTCCCGAAGCCCATCCACATTGGGCACACATATCCAGCCCTGCATCCTCATCATGCTATCATCACCAATAGTCACATCTCTTGCATCACCACGGCGAACCCTGTCCTGAAGAAGTAGAAGATGGGGATCATCATATTGGCGCTCCATGATACGGTCATAAAGATAAGACCGAGCGACCACACAAGCCAGTACTCGCTCGGATATGAAATATCCAATATCATGGAAGGACTAGCTAAGGCCTGAACATCCAATTCTAAGGGTCTCTCAGCTGCCGGAAGATATTCCAAACTCTCCGCTCGGCGACTCAATGTGACGGCCACTACATTGGCCTTCTACGACTGGTACAATATAGCGATATCATAGTCCTTAAGTAGCTCCAACCTCCTCCACTAATGCAAATTAAGGTCCTTCTACTTGAACAAGTGCTACAAACTTCGGTGATTAGTGTAGATCTCACAAGGAACACCGTACAAATTATGACGCTAGATCTTCAAGGCGTGAAGAATGGTTGCTAACTTAAGATCACGGAAATGATAATTCTTCTCATGTAACTTCAACTGTATGGACGCGTAGGAAATCACCCTATTGTCATGCATCAACCGCTCCAAGGCCTATCCTCAAGGCATCACAATAGACAGTGTAAGACCTTGAACCTATAGTCAACACTAATACTGGGGTTGTAGTCAATTTATTCTTAAGATTACGAAAGCTCTCCTCACACTCCTCGGTCCACCTGAACGGAGCACCCTTTTGGGTCAGCCTGGTCATAGGTGCTGCAATAGATGAAAACCCCTCTACAAAGCGACGATAGAACCCCCTCCAAACCAAGGAAACTGTGGATCTCTGTAGCTGATGATGGTCTAGGCCAACTCTGCACTGCCTCTACCTTTTTCAAGTCTACCTTGATCCAATCACAAGACATTATGTGGCCCAAGAATGCCACTGAATCCAGCCACAATTCACACTTAGAAAATTTTGCATATAATCTCTTCTCCCTCAAAGTCTGAAGCACAACCTCAGGTGTTGCTCATGATCTTCCCGAGATCGGGAATATACTAGAATGTTGTTAATAAACTTAACGGCGAAAGAATCAAGATAAGGCCGGAACACACTGTGCATCAAATGCATAAAAGATGTTGGGGAATTGGTCAGCCCAAATGACATGACAAGAAACTCATATTTACCATATTTGGTCCTGAAGGTAGTCTTCGGGATATCCGGCTCCCGAATCTTCAACTGATGATAGCCAAAACGCAAGTCAATCTTGGAAAACATCCTGGCACCTTGTAACTGATCAAATAAATCATCAATGCGAGGCAAAGGATACATGTTCTACACTGTAACCTTGTTCAACTGCCGATAGTTAATACACATACGCATAGAACCATCATTTTTCTTCACAAACAAGACCGAAGAAAACCAAGGTGATGCACTAGGCCTGATGGAGCCCTTATCAATCAACTCCTGCAATTGCTCCTTGAACTCCTTCAACTCAGGAAGAGCCATACGGTAAGGAGAAATAGATATGGGTTGAGTGCTCGACAACAAATCAATATCTCTATCAGGCGGCATGCCCGGAAGATCAACTGGAAACACATCAGGGAAGTCCCTCAATACTGGAACTGACTCAACTGTAGAGGTATCAATACTGACATCTCTCACAGAGACCAAATATGCATCACACCCATTCGTTCAGCCTTGAGAAATGAAATGACACTGCGGGAGTATATTCTAAGGTACCTCTCCACTCTAATCATGGTAAGCCTGGCATAGCCAGTGTCAAGGTCTTAGCGTGACAATCAAGAATAGCATAATGGGGTGAAAACCAGTTCGTGCCCAAAATAACTTCAAAATCTACCATACCGAGCAATAATAAATCAGCTCTATTCTCAAAACCACTAAGAGCAATCAAACACGATTGACATACGCGGTCCACAATAAGAGAAGCTCCCATAGGAGTAGATACATAAACAGGGGAACTCAAAGAATCCGGGGATACCCCCAAGTGTGGAGAAAAATAAGAAGACACATATGAATACGTAGAGCTTGGGTCAAATAATACTGATGCATCCCTATGACAGACAGGGATAATACCTGTGATGACTGAATCTGAAGAGACGGACTCTGAATGGGCTGGAAGGGCATAGTACCTGGCATGGCCTCCCGCTCTAGGGCGACCTCGACCTCCACTTCGAGCTGCCTGAGTAGGTGGAGCGGCAGCTGGGGCTAGAAGAATGGCCGTAGGACCCGGTGGAGCATGTGGAGGCTGATAACTCTATGAAGGTGCACCCCTCCTAGCTTTGGGGAAATCCTCAACTATGTGACGAGTGTCATCACTCTCAAAACAACCCCTCGGAGGGTGCAGCGGCTAAGACTAACTCAGACATGGACTGCTAGACTGGCTGGTAATAGTTACTCGAGCAGGAGGCACACTGGATACTAGCGGTGCATAATAAGGCTCCTGAGGTCTAGGAGGAGCTGGAACACTGTTGACTGCTGGAAGAGTTGAATGAACAGGGTGAATCACAAAATCCCTACCATGGCGTACTGCTGGTGCACGAGCTCCTGAATAATGACTAGTCTCTCGAGACCTCTTGGCCTCTCTCTCCTCTCTGTACCGGGCATACATTCCCTCCACTCTCTTGGCAATACTCACTACCTGCTGATAAGTAGTATCCATCTCCAACTCCCTAGCCATACTAGTCCAAATACTGGGGTGGAGTCTCTCAATGAAGCGACAAGCCCTCTCCTGACTGTAGAAACCAATGCCGGCGCATGTCGAGCTAACTTACTGAAAACAGACTACATACTCGGACATAGTCGTAGCACCCTAGCGCATCTGCTCAAACTCTGCGCTCCAAGTATCCCTGAGGCTCTTAGAGACATACTCACACAAGAACATCTCTGAAAACTGAGCCCAAGTGAGTGAGGCTACCTCGTCCGAACTACTCAGCTCATAGGCACGCCACCACTAATATGCTTCTCCCCTCAGCTGGAAAGCGGTGAAGGAAACCCCACCCGTCTCCATGATACCCAGAGCATTATCTGAAGCTAGCATGTTGAAAGTAGGTGGGTGGTACTTCTTTTACCTCTCAAGTCTGAGCTGCTCTGCCTCAGAAGTAGCTACCCTGGTCTCATGCTGAACCATTGCCACTCGGGGCATAGGAACAAACTATGGGGCCTGATCAACCTGGACCCTATTCTCAAGAGTGCGAGCTACGAGAGTCTGTGCTCCTCCCCCGCCTGAGATGTAGAGGGAGCTATTGGAAATAGTCCAGCCGGAGCTTAAGTGATGAACATGCTCATGAACTGAGCCAAAGTCTCCTGAAGGGCTGGAGTAGCAATAGGAATCTACGGTGCGGGCCCTCCAACTGGAGGTGTTGGGGGCTCGTCTGCCGCAGCTCTCGTAGGTGCTCGGGCTGCACCACATGGTCGTACTCTACCCCGGACTCTGGAAGCTCTGGCAAAGGGCTCGGGTTCCTGATCGTCGGTCCTCCCATTATGGGTCCTCACCATCTGTGAGAAAGAATATAATAGAAATTTTTAAAATTCTGAGATCAATAATTTGCACTACAAGGAAATCAAAGAAATATGATTATTCTTAACATTTACATAGCCTCCCGAAGATAAATACGGACGTCTCCGCACCGATCCGCGAGACTCTAATAAACCGGCTTGTGACTCGCGACTCCTATGAACCTAGTGCTTTGATACCAACTTTTCACGACCAATTCTACCCCTCATAAAGGTATCGTGACGACACCTAGTCTCTATGACTAGGTACACCAATTATTGCGAAAAGAATGAAAAAAAACATAACAATAAAAGCTAAACAGTATGATTTAACAAGAAAAGATAGCGCCACTCAGCGTATACAATACAATACTCCCAGAACTCAAAATGTCACTAATCACAAGCTTCTAAAAGTCTATAGCTCTATACAAAATATCTGAGGAAAACAAAAGAAAATCTCTACGCAGGGGATGGAAGGGGACTCCGAGGTCTGTGGACGCGAGCAGAAGTACCTTGAAGTCTCCTAAATCTGTAAGCATACACTAAATCCGAGGTTGGTAGCTCGTTCTAGGATCTGCACACGAAAAACATGTGCAGGAAAGGGCATGAGTACACCACAACGGTACCCAGTAAGTGCCAAGCCTAACCTTGGTCGAGTAGTGACGAGGTCAGGTCAGGACCTTACCGGTGTAAATATAAAGAACTAAAAACAGCAAGAGATATAAATATATTCTACAGTAAAATAATTAAGTCTTCAGTAATAAAAGTCAAGAAGCCCTCAGCTCAGAATAAGAGAAACACAACAGGGAAATCTCCCGGGAAGTAGTCCCGAATTAATTATGCAGTACAGGGGGATCTACAGGAATACATCCATAGTCCCAAAATAAATATGTAGTACAGGGGGATCTCCCGGAATACGTCCGTAGTCCCAAAATAAATATGCAGTGTTGGGAGATCTTTGGGAATACGTCTGTAGTCCCAAAGTAAGATGCAAGATAGAGGGATCTCCTGGAATACGTCTGTAGTCCCAAAGTAGATATGCAACTCAACAATAACATCACAGTTACAACATTAAAATGTACAGTTTAGACTAAATGCAACCAAGGAAAATGGGAATCTACCTAATCATGCTGCACAAAATTTCAAGTAGACGGTCAAACACGTAGGCATGCTTTCCTAATCTAAACAGGGTAATTAAACAAAATAGTGCAGTTCAACCAAAGGAAAACAGTTTATGATTTAGAAGAAAAATGGGATTTTTACAACGATAGCCCGTGTACGTACTCGTCAACTCACGTACATGGCGCTCAAACATCAAACAGTACGAAATATCCTAAGGTGAAGTTTCCCCACACAAGATTAGGCAAGCCACTTACCTTGAACCGCTCAAATCAATCTGAAATTGCTCTCTTGCCACGAGTATCCAACTCCGAATGGCCCAAATCTAATCAAACCAATTGTATAATGTAAATATAACTACAAGTAACTAATTTAGCTAATGAATTCGAAGTTAAAACATTAAAATAGGAAAATGCCCAAAAACCCTCCCCGAGCCCACGTCTCGGAATCAGAGTAAAAATCACAAATTACGAACACACATTCACTCACGAGTCTAACCATACCAAATTTACTCAAATCCGATACCAAATTCTCGATCAAAATCCCAAAATTCGGCCTAAAAATTCTTCTTTTTCCCCCAACTTTCACCCCAAATCCGAAATTAGATGATAAAATTAAACATAGATTAGTGGAAACTAATCATAAAGGAGTTAGGAATCATTATCCAAAAACTTCCTCCGAAAATATCTATAAATTTCTCCTTCTTCTGAGCTCCCATTCAAATTTTGAGTTATGAACCAAAAACCCTAATTTTGAACTTTAAATAAGCCTAGATATTTCCTTAATCACGATCGCGCAAACACCCTCGCAATTGCGATGAAAAACTCCGATGCCTCATCATTTTTACTCTACGCGAACGCGTCACTCCCCACGCGAACGTGATGCATTGGCTTCACAGACCTACATGATCGCGATTGACCTCATGCGATCATAAAGGGTAACACACAGCTCCCCTTTGCCGCTGTATTTATTCTTCGTGAACGTGACATGGCCCACGCGTTCACGATGCATGACCGGACTAACTTACGTGATCGCTTCCTATTCCTTGCGAATGCAAAGCATTAACCGAACTGGCCTCTCAATTGCTCTACACAATCGCGAACATTCTCACGCGAAGGCACTGAAGGACACCAGCTCCAGAATGACAGCATAAACCAGCCAACTTCTTAAGTCCAAAAATGACCCGTTGAGCACCCGAAACACGCCAGAGACCCCCGGGACCTCAACCAAATATACCAACCAATCCTAAAACACCCTACGAACATATTCAAGCTTTCAAACCACCTCGAACAACATCAAAAACATGAATTGAGCACGGATTCAAGCCTAAGGAACTGTGAATTTTCCAAATTCTAAAAATTACACCAAAACATATCAAACCTAGTCTGAATGACTTCAAATTTCACATATAGGTAAAAAATGACACTATGAACCTACAACCACTTCCGAAATTCCATTCCGGGCTCGATATAAAAATTTCCACTACTGGCTGAAATCACCAAAAATCCAACTTTCGCCAATTCAAGCCTAAGTCTACCACGGACCTCCAAAACATATTCCGGACGCGCTCCTGAACCCAAAATCACTCAACGGAGCTAACAGAATCAACATAATTCTATTCCGAAACCGTCTTCAAAGAGTTTTGATTGCGATCCAAATTTTAAGACGTAAGCTCTCATTTAGGGATTAAGTGTCCCAAAACATTCCAAAACTCAAAACCAATCATCTAGGCAAGTCGTTACTACCCACATCACCCCCATCCACACCCTAAATAAAAATATTATTAATAATACCTTCTTTTCAGGTTAAAGATAAAAAAATAATTTCATTTCAACAAAAGTATTTTTTTTCATGATATAAAAAAGTATTTTTTTTCATTTTAACATAAAAAGTACTTTCTTTTCATGATGTAAAATTTTTTTTTTTTCATTTCAACAGAATGAGTATATTATTTTCATGATGAAGGAAAAATATTTTCTTTTATTTCTATAAAAGGAGTACTTTATTTTCATGTTGGAGAAATAGTACTTTCTTTTTTAACAAAAAAAAAAGAGTATTTTCTTTTAAGTTATGGAGCAAAAATTTTGTAACAACCCGATAGGTCGTTTTGACTCTAGCACGTCCTTCGGCAGTTTGAGGCCATGAGCAGCTTCACCTCAGGTATTATGACTTGTACGCATGGCCGGAATTGGATTCCGGAAGTTGTTGGAGTTGATCTGGAAAGTGAATTCTCATTTCAGAAGCTTTAGGTTGGAAAATTGACTAAGGTTAAATTTTTGAGTAAACGACCTCGGAATCAGGATTTAAAAGTTCCAACAGGTTTGTATGATTGTTTTGGACTTGGCCGTATGTCCGGATCGGGTTTTGGATGACCCGGGAGCGTTTCGACGTCTATTGTGGAAGTTGGCATTTTTAGAAGAAACTCATAAATTTGGGTTGAAGTGCATTTCAATGTCATCAATGTCCGTTTGGGATTCCGAGTTCTGAATATCTCCATATGGTTATTCTGATATTAGGAGCGCGTCCGGGTATGAGTTTAGAAGCCTGTAGGTCACTTCGGGGTCAATTGGCGAAAGTTATACATTTGAGGGTTTTTGAGAAGTTTGACCGGAAGTGGACTTTTGATATTAGGGTCGAATTCTGATTCCGGAAGTTGGAGTATGTTCGTAATGTTGAATATGACTTGTGTGCAAAATTTGGGGTCAATCGGATGTAATTTGATAGGTTTCAGCGTCAGATGTCGAAGTTGGAAATTCCAAAGTTCATTAATCTTGAATTGGAGTGCGATTCGTTGTATTAGCATTGTTTGATATGAATTGAGGCATCGAGCAGGTCCGCATTATGTTTTGGAACTGGTTGGTGTGATTAGAGCCTCGGGTGGATTCTGGATGGTTAACAGAGAAGGAAGTAGCTGTCTTCTGATGTAACCGCACCTGCACGATTTGGGCCGCAAGTGTGGGGCCGCAGAAGCGGAAGTGGCTGGGCTAGGCTGGGACTGCATATGCGGTCATCTTTCCGCAGAAGCAGGATCGCACCTGCAGAAGGAGAAGCACAGAAGCGGAAAGAGGGGGCCTGATGAAGGACCACATATGCGGTTGTGAGGCCGCACCCGCGGAACCGAAGAAGCGATCAAGTGTCCGCAGGTGCGGAAAGCCTAGAGGTATTGTGTTCTTTAAAAATAGGAATTGGCCATTTTTCTCCAATGTTTCATTCGGTTTGGGGGATTTTGGAGAGCTTCAAGGGGAGATATTTTTTAAGTATCACAAGGTAAATTGTTCCCACTCATTTCAAGTTAAATAAATGATTTAAATAGGGATTAAAGTATGGAAATTTGTAGAAATTTGGGATTTAGAGGAAGACCTAGTAATTTGGTATTCTTGGATTTTGACCACGATTTTTGGCATGAAATTGAGAGTAAATTGTATATTTGGGTTCGTAAGGTTATGTGTGATCTTTATCTTCGAAAAATTTCGGAATCTAGGCATGTGGGCCCGAGGGTGATTTATATCGACTTTTTGATTGGGGTTAGAAATTCTTATAAATTGAATTGTTATAAATAATTGAGTACACATTTATGTGTTTGCATAATTATTGACTAGTTTTGGGGCGTTGTGCATCAATTTGAGTCATCGAAAGGGCTTGGAAGCCGGTTATGGAACTTCAGAGCGAGGTAAGTCTCCTTTCTAACCTTGTAAGAAGGAATTTTCCCCATAGGTGAAATGACTATTTATGTGTTACTATTTGTGTGTGGGGGGGGGGGGGCGTACGCACGAGGTGACGAGAATCCGTACGTAGCTACTAGTTATGCCTTTGTCCGGGTAGTTTTAGGCTCGCATCATGCTTTGTTGTTATTATACTGGAATTGTGTTTATAGTTTTCTTTGAGAAGGAGCTAGATTAAGCAGTCTTATTAAATAATTTGAAAGGAGTCAAAAATTGTTATCCAAAAATGGAAATCTTGAAAGTTTTCACTGAAATTTCACATTTTGAAAGGAAATGGAAGAATACTTTAATAAGTTGAGAAACCTATTTTTAACCACGTCGCAGGTATGATTTGTGAGTAGGGTATAAATTTATATTTATATTTGACCGCGTCGCATGTATGATTCGCGAGCGGGGACCTGTCGCATGTACGATTTGCGAGCGGGAAAATAGATGCATCTATGGTTCGCACTGTTCGACCCTTCAGCAGTGCACAATTAACAGTTATGTTGGATCAGGCCGTATGACCTCGGAGTTATTTGTGCATGCTATTTTCTTGGTACTTTCCGTGATTTGAGCTGCTTAATTTTCTTGAAATATAAAATTTCAACTGAGATGACGGAATCTGAAATTTACTTATGAAAGATGTTGTCACTTACTGTGTTACCTGTTATTTAATTATGACATCCATGCTTAGCGTCACATATATTTATATTAACTTGACCTCTAGTAAGTGTCAAAGTTGACCTCTCGTCACTAACTCTTCCAAGTTAGGCGGGATACTTACCGAGTACACGTTGTCTTTGTACTCATACTACACTTGCTATATATTTTGATGTACAAGTACATGTATGGATAGTGGCCTTGTGGGCGCAGCGACGTGGTTGGTACGGGACTTAGGTGAGCTGCCACTTATGAGACAATCCACAGCCAAAAGAGTCTCCCTCAGATATATTGTATTTTCTCTGTGGTCCAGTCTGTACTCCGGACAATTACTGTATTAAATTTTATATTTCCTAGAAATTTTTCATGCACTTGTGATACCAGGTTCTGGGATGACTATGGGTTTATTCATTATTGGAATTTTGTTAAAAACATCTCGTATACTCCATGGAAGTTCATTATTTACTATTTAATGTAATGAAAAGAAATGATTTGTAACTACTAAAATGATAATTTAATTGACTATTTAGAGTTGTCTTGCCTGACGGTGATGTCCGGTGCCATCACGACCTTTATTGGACTTTGGGTCGTGACAACATGGTATCAGAGCACTAGGTTCCCTTAGGTCTCATGAGTCATGGGCAGGTCTATTAGAGTCTTGCGGATCGGTATAGAGACGTCTGTACTTATCTCCGAGAGGCTACATGGCTGTTAGGAGTACTTCCCTTCTTGATTTCCCATCGTGCGGTTTGATTCCTTTGAGGCTTATGCCTATGTTTCTTTCCTACGCAATCTTATGCGAAGCGCCTGCTATAAATCAGGAATTGAGGAAATTGTAATGGTACTCCAGATGTGGTGAGGGATGTTTCTCCCTGCATAGTTGTTTGGGCTATTGTCATCGCCTTGCGGAAGGATATTCTATCATTTCAGCTCGATAGCTGCATTTATGGGAGCTTTGAGGCTATGAGCAGATTGCTATGATGCTCATGAATGGTTATCGCATGGTATTGAGGTAATGGTAGGATTCTTGCCCATGTGTCGGGGCAGTGAACAACTTGAAAGAAGGTTTACTCAAAGCGTGATTCAGAGACTCGATATTTTATTTCCGGCGGAGGAAAGTGAATCGGAGTATAAGTGCTCAAGTTTGGGTTGATAGAGTAATGAGATTTGGTATTTTTGAACGCAGTGGAATATCTGTGATGTGGCGTTGTCGTCCTTGATTGAATAGAATGTGTTAAGTTCGCCAGTGTTGTGGTTTTCTTCAATTCGCCTTTGGATCAGAGTATTGTGAAATAGTGTTGGGGAAGCAGCTGTTAGAGATCGAGGTGTGCGGTGGTTCAGGATCATATCGGTGTTTCTAACGTAGGCGGCTCAAGAAAGATGATCTTCGGAAAGGTTTAAAGTGTGGCGATCTGCTGGTTTAAGTGCTACAGAGATAGATATTGATTTGAGGCAACAACTAGGCAGCAAATGATGAGGAAAGGCATGTGGGAAGTGTTAGGCAATGGTTAAATTTCTAGAAGGTAAGATGTAAGAAGTGAAAGTCGAGCACTTTCTTAGAGGGGTGAGTTTGACCAAAGTGGGAGAGTGGCTACGTAACATATGGGATTCTGTGGTAGGGTAGCTGCACACTTTGAGGAAAAGTTTAGAGTGATTTAGGGAATTTTAGTGGACAACGATTAGGTCCACGGGCTTAAATTTAAATATTAGCTATCATATGGCGGGAGATTGGATGAAACAGAAAAGAGTTGTTTGATATAAAGAAGGATGCAATACAACTTTGAATTGGAAGATATTGTTGTACATTTATTTGATGTCCATAAGAAGTAGACGGACTAGTACAATTAGTGAATGAGCACGGGTTGAGGATGGGTTGTCGATGTCGTACTGATTGTACCCCGTGCAGCGACGTTGGAAGATTTTGGCATGTAATTTCCACAGGTTGGTCATCTCATGTGATCGGGCTAGCGGTCACGTGGTGTGGACAAAGATTCTACAAAGGATTCTACCGGCTATCTCGTAAGGGATCGAATATGTGAATGTGGTTAGTGATTCAGGGTGTTCATGAAAGGTCAAACAGAAGGATTTCGAGGAATTTGACGAGTTAGTTGTGCGAGATCATGTCAACAATGAAGAAAGAACTCTGGAGGCTAAGTGGAAGAGTCCAACCGCCTACGATTGGGGCATATGGTTATCTACTGGTGAAAATTCTGGATATCGGCATATTAGTGGGTTTTTACAGCTAAAGGAAGAAAACATAAGTGGTAATTGAGCATAGGATTTGATAAATGTGTGCAAAAATTGACCTTATTGACTCAAGTTTAGGCTTTGGGAAGATTCAGAATTTATGCTTCGTACATAGGTGAGTTATAAAGGTAGTGATTCAGTCATGTGTTTCGTTGAGAGGGTGTTCATGTGCTACAAGATCCTTGAAGTTGATTATATTCGGGACCAAGTCAGAATGGGTGACTTTCAATAACGGTCCTAGTGGATTCAAGGGTTGAAGTGTGGTGCCTGAGGATTTCGAATCTATAGTATGGTTGAGTATCGAGCTTTTGCAGTGGAGTATGAAAAGGGGCTTGGAGTGTTCTATGTTATCTTTGGCTTGCGGTGTAGCATTGGAGGGTATGAGATGATCCGTGGGATTTCAGACAACATGCTCTCGTGATATAAGGTCACTCAAGATGAGTGCGGATTTGGGTTCACGTTGTTTTGGATGAAGTTATTATTGTTTCTCTGGTGGAATTGGCATATTGATGGCAGTGATCAATTCATTCAGTGTGATTAAGTCATGCATGTGATTGGTGATGGTGCGTGCGAGTGCTTGTCAGCCGCGTAATTGATTTTATTTGGAAGCATCCAAGTGTTATGGCTTGTTATATGTAGACGAATCCCGGAAAGATTATGGTGGTTTATACCACTACTTGAAGATTTATGTATTCTACGATTATGATAATTTATTCTCGAGTTGTTATAGTTCTCTTGAAATGAGTTAACTAGAAGGCTTCTATCTAATGAAGTGTTTACCCTATTAGTGGTTCAGGAGTTATGATGAGATTCATGTGTGATGGCATATTGGCATGTTAGGTGCAGTGAGCAGTATGAAATTTGAAAGTGAGGATCAAGGTTGCGGTTCGGTGTCGGTGTTGGCAAGGATGTCACGATCTCGGATGAGCAGGAAAGGGATTTGAATGTTTAGAGTAGGCTGGTATTTCCTTCAGCGTCATCTAAGATTGGTGTTTTGTGAAAAAGGCCTTGCATCCTGATAATGGATTGATTTGCTTTACAGCGTTAGTGCGGCCGGTGGTATGAATGTGCAACTTGTTTCTTTGTGTGTAAGGTTGTGGGAGCGTGACCACGGGAAGATTGTATAAGTTTGACATGTCATCACTTAATTGATTGAAGATTTAGACCAAGTATAAAGAATGTGGTAATATCGCTTATTTGGGAATTTATGCTTGGAGGGCGCTCGGTTTATTTGGTTGCGGAATATGGAAGTTTGCTCTGGTTATGATGGTGTTCTTGTGCATTATGGGAAGAAGGGGTAATTATGGACCCTCGCATGGCTATTAGCCTGGTGCGGTGCGATCAGAACGGCTTGAGGTATGTGGATGAATTTGAATATGATCATGGGCTCTATGTGAGCCAGATGTGTTCATTTCAGTATAGCGCTCCTCATGGAGGAGTATTAGAACATTGGATGTTGTTTCGTCGTCGGCTATTTCATGTAATATTATGTTGTGTCGTGTGAGTTATGGAACGGTTTGATGAATTTCTTATGTGTTGAGGTTCTGCGTAGCGATGGTGTTATGAGAGAAGGATCGTTCTCGTTATTCGTATCACATAGCGCACCTCGGTTGTGCTTGAGTTTTGTAGCTTATGGAGCTATATGTCTCCCCAGGGATGGTATTGTGCACTTAGCATTTCTTGTGACCTATATTCAGTATTTTGTAGTAGTGAGCAATTTAGCTCGGTGTGTATCTCCTTATGTGAGATTATATATGTGGATCGGGTGGCACGCCGCCACGGGTATGTTATTCGGATCGAGTGTCACCCTGCTGTGGGTATGTTATTTGGATCGGGTTGCACGCCGCAACAGTGTGATGGTGAGTACGGTTCTGAGTAAAGTTCATATTAGTTGTGTGGGTTGAGTAGTCCCTTCCAGAGTTTGTTTTCCTTCTGTAGCACATTCAAGTTGGTAGCCTATTGGCACATTTTGGCGTCATATGAGACTTTTAGTCGTGTCTGGGGTGACTTACGGCCTGAGCAGTTCGTACTGGGTGAGACAAGATTATTGGATCTGGGATCAGTGCAATCAAATTATGTGAAGTGTATTATGGAGCAAATGCCATTATTTGGTCCATGAGGATGTAATGGTTCTTGTCAGGAGTATAGACTCAATGATTTGTTGATTCGCAGTTAGCTATGAATTTCTACGCGCCTCCTCCGTCGTGGCGGTATTGCAAAGGGTTAGAACAGGATTTGTAAATGTCATGAGGTGCATTGGGAGCGCCAGATTCATTGAAATTCCGAAAATTGTTATTAGAGGATGTTATTATGGTCATGTGTGTTATGCAGTGCATAGTGTGAATTCAGCAAAGGTATGCAATCATGTACTGGTGCATTGTGTGGTGATTGATACGGTATTCGTAGGTTGGAAGGAGGCCTTGTAGAGAATTTCGGGAGTTGGAATTGGGTTCTAAGCTTATTTGCCTAAATAAAAGAGGGTATTTTTAGATTTGATCAAGCTAGTGTGCCCAACTGAATTTTGGTAGCATCGGTAGGTGCTTGAGGTGCTAAACAGTGATTTTGGACAACTCCAGCGCAGTTCTTAGCAGG
Source organism: Nicotiana knightiana (assembly GCA_005239525.1). Classification (NCBI taxonomy): domain Eukaryota; kingdom Viridiplantae; phylum Streptophyta; class Magnoliopsida; order Solanales; family Solanaceae; genus Nicotiana; species Nicotiana knightiana. The sequence continues at coordinate 188,815 of ML398133.1, forward strand.
TTCGAGGACGAATGTATGTTTAGGTGGGAGAGAATGTAACGACCCAACCAGTCGTTTTGAGCTCTAGCGCGTCGTTCGGCAGTTTGAGGCCATGAGCAGCTTCGCCTCAGGTATTATGACTTGTACGCATGGTCGGAATTGGATTCCGGAAGTTGTTTAAGTTGACTTGGAAAGAGAATTCTCGTTTCAGAAGCTTTAAGTTGGAAAATTGACTAAGGTTAATTTTTTGAGTAAACGACCTTAGAATCACGATTTGAAAGTTCCAGCAGGTTCGTATGATGATTTCGGACTTGGCCGTATGTCCGAATCGGGTTTTGGATGACCCGGGAAAGTTTCAGCATCTATTGTGGAAGTTGGCATTTTTGGAAGAAATTCATAAATTTGGGTTGAAGTGCATTTCAATGTTACCAATGCCCGTTTGGGATTCCGAGTTTGGAATAGCTCCGTATGGTGATTCTGATATTGGGAGCGCGTCCGGATATGAGTTTGGAGGTCCGTAGGTCACTTCGGGGTCAATTGGCGAAAGTTATAAATTTGAAGGTTTTTGAGAAGTTTGACCGGAAGTGGAATTTTGATATCGGGGTCGGATTCCGATTCCGGAAGTTGGAGTATGTTTGTAATGTTGAATATGACTTGTGTGCAAAATTTGGGGTCAATCGGATGAAATTTTATAGGTTTCAGCGTCGGATGCCGAAGTTGGAAATTCCAAAGTTCATTAAGCTTGAATTTCAAGTTAAATACATTATTTAAATACGTATTAAAGTATGAAAATTTGTAGAAATTTGGGATTTTGAGGAAGACCTAGGAATTTGGTATTCTTGGATTTTGACCATAATTTTGGGCATGAAATTGAGAGTAAATTGTATATATGAGTTCGTAAGGTTATGGGTGATCTTTATGTTCGAAAAAATTTAGAATCCAAGCACGTGGGCCCGAGGGTGATTTATATCGACTTTTCGATTCGGGTTAGAAATTGTTATAAATTGAATTTTTATAAATAATTGAGTACACATTTATGGGTTTGCATAATTATTGACTAGTTTTGCTGCGTTGTGCATCAATTTGAGTCATCGAAATGGCTTAGAAGCCGGTTATGGAACATCAGAGCGAGCTAAGTCTCCTTTCTAACCTTGTAAGAAGGAATTTTCCCCATAGGTGAAATGATTATTTATGTGCTACTGTTTGTGGGGGGCTACGTACGCACGAGATGACGAAAGTCCGTACGTAGCTACTAGTTATGCCTCTGTCCGGGTAGTTTTAGACTCATATCATGCTTTATTGTTATTATACTTGAATTGTGTTTATTGTTTGCTTTGGGAAGGAGCTAAATTGAGCATTCTTATTAAATAATTTGAAAGGAGTCGAAAATTGTTATCCAAAAATGGAAATCTTGAAAGTTTTCACTGAAATTTCACATTTTGAAAGGAAATGGAAGGATACTTTAATAAGTTGAGAAATCTATTTTTAATCACGTCGCAGGTATGATTCGCGAGTGGGGTATAAATTTATATTTATATTTGACCGCGTCGCACGTATGATTCACGAGCAGGGACCATATCGCATGTACGATTCGCGAGAGGGAAAATAGATGCATCTATGGTTCGTGTTGTTCGACCCTTCGGCAATGCGTAATTTACATTTATATTGGATCGGGCCGTATGACTTCGGCATTATTTGCGCATGCTATTTTCTTGGTACTTTCCGTGATATGAGCTGCTTAATTTCCTTGAAATATAGATTTTCAACTGAAACGACGGAATCTAAAATTTACTTACGAAAGATGTTGTCACTTTGTGTGTTACCTTTTATTTAATTATGACATCCATGCTTAGCGTCACATATATTTATATTAACTTGACCTCTAGGAAGTGTCAAAGTCGACTTCTCGTCACTACCTCTTCGAGGTTAGGCGGGATACTTACTGAGTACACGTTGTCTTTGTACTCATACTACACTTGATGTACATTTTGATGCACAGGTATATGTATGGATAGTGGCCTTGTGTGGCGCAGCGGCATGGTTGGTACGGGGACTTAGGTGAGCTGCATCTTATGAGACGATCCATAGCCAACAGAGTCTCCCTCGGATGTATTGTATTTTCTCTTCTGTCCAGCCTGTACTCTGGACAATTACTGTATTACATTTTAAATTTCCTAGAAATTGCTCATGCACTTGTGACATCGGGTCCTGGGATGACTATGGGCTTTATTCATTATTGGAATTTTGTTAAAAACATCTTGCATACTCCGTGGAAGTTCATTATTTACTATTTAATGTAATGAAAAGAAATGATTTCTAACTACTAAAATGAGAATTTAATTGACTATTTAGAGTTGGCTTGTCTGACGGTGGTGTCCGGCGCCATCACGACCTTTATTGGACTTTGGGTCGTGACAAATTTCAATGTTATTTTTGCATAAAAAGTAAAGCAGCACATTAGTTCCTTTGGGTTTATGTGAATTTTTAGAAGAATAATTAAATTGTTAAAGAAAATAAAGTCATGAAAACGTTGGGTATTAGGTGAGGGGGGGGTGGGANNNNGGGGGGGGGGGGGAGGGTGAGGGTGAGGAGAATAGCATAAAAAAATATTTTCTACTCTCTAATCAAATACTCGAAAATATTTTCCGGAAAAAATTTCCATTCACCAACCAAACAAGAGAAAATAAGTGATAAAACCACTTCTTTTTTCGTGAAAAATATTTTCTTCCATACCAAACACAGCCAAAATCTCATGAAAGGTTAGTAATGTTTCAAAAAAAGATTAAAGAGGTTGGTCACATCATCAAGATTAAATTGCATCTCAATAAGTAAAAGGAATAAACTTCAACCAAAATATCTAAAATTATTAAACAAGTTTAAGATTTTTTATTACAGTTTGGCCCTAGGCCTCCAATACCATTAAATCGCTTCGGTTTAGGATTGTAGAGGGAGAAAATAACACTAAAGTTCATCATTCTAATAAATGTGTTAATTCCTTCTTTTCTTATCTCTTATATCTAATTAAGTCCCCTTTTGATCTGTTTTCACTTCTCTAATTTAATTAAATGGGGTATACGAAGGAGAGCCTCTTGTTATGATAAGTCTATTGTGAAGAAAGCACCATGGTCACCGAGGAAATTATCAAACTCCAAGTGTTTATTGAAATACAATAAGTGGAATAAGTTTGAATAGCACATGGGATATATGGATCTCTTTTTATTTTTTATTTTTTTTATCTCATTTGATTACCTAATTTTTATGTATTAGATAAAAAAACTCATTATACAATTTAACCTTTCATATCTACGTCTGAGATTTGAACTCTAACACATAACTGTATATATAAATATTACTTATAGGTGTATAGGGTGAAGCTGACAATTTTGTGCATGACATGTGCATTAATAGAAAAGCGAGGTTTAAAAATTTCAGAAAAGAGCAATCAATCTTGGAAAGACAGTGCAATTATGCCAAAACGCAATTAATATTGTTATGCGACTAAAGGGTATAGAGAAGATAAGTTTGATCAAAGAATGCTATTTCCGAATTTGTCTATTGGAGCTATCAAATTTTAAATGGAAGATATACTAAAATTTAATTGATATTGTGATTAGGGGCGCATATGGACCAAGTTAGTTTGACTTTTATCACAATCAAACAAATTATATCAGTTTTGATTGGTTCAGTTTATCGGATTTTCCAGGGTTTTTTTTGTTCCATGAATATTATTTTAATCTTACTTTACTAAAATTATAAATAATGTTTTGATATTATATATACAACAACAACAACAACAACAACCTAGTGTGATGCCACAAGTTGGGTCTGGGGAGCGTAGTGAGTATGCAGACCTTACCCCTACCTAAATGGGGTAGAGAGGTTATTTTCGAAAGACCCTCGGCTCAAGAAGGTAAAAGGAGATAATATATCAGTACCATCAACAAAAACAATAGAAATAATAATAACAACATACGGACAAAAAAAATAGATGAAAAACAGTAACAATAATAAGTAAATAAGGCCAAGTACTATGCAAAACGGAAGAATATTATGAGCACAACATTAATCACTAACAATCTAAGACAACCCTATTAGACTAGCCTCTCATCCGGTACGAAGTAGAAACATACTCAACCGCAACCTAACCTACAATCCTAATGCTCGACCTCTGCACCTTTCTATTAAGGCTCATGCCCTCGAAAATCTGAATCCATGGCATGTCTTGCCTTGAAAAGTATATATATTCCGTAAAAATTGAAAACATTGGAAAATATATGAATTATAAAAAAAAAATTATGGGAGAACTTTTTTTTTTTCTTAGTCGTCCAACAAGAATTATTTTTGACGTATGATTTCAACAAATTTATAATTAAACACAAAAATCATATAATACCAAAATAATGATATGTTCTACTATTTAATTTTAAATTTGTCACGACCCATTTTTTCTCCTCCGAAAGACGTCGTGGCGGCACCTAGTCGCTACGACTAGGTAAGCCTATTAACATTGAAAAAACTGAAAGTAAAGAATAATAATAACCAAATAAGCTTCAAAATTACTATATAAGGTAAAAGTGTCGCTCGACATGTACAAATAAAATAAATTTGCCAATTATATGCAACACTTCCCAAAACCCGGAACCATGAGTCACAAGCTCTACAAAAACTATCTACAGTCTACTATACAAGAGTCTAAGAAGTACAGTAGGGAAAACAAATAAAGGTAGAGGGAGACTCTGAGGATCTGCGGACGCGTGCAAATATATCTTGAAGTCTCCGATGGCTGCTGCTGCTGGCTAATACTGAGGCGGATGAGAGGTACCTTGATCTGAACACGAAAAACATGTGCATAAAGGGCGTGAGTACACCACAATGGTACCCAGTAAGTGCAAGACTAACCTCGGTCGAGTAGTGACGAAGTCAGGTCAGGGCCCTACCGATATAAATATAATGAATGAAAATAGTAAGAGATATATATACTACAGTAAAATAATTATAGAAATCTACAGTAATAGAAGTCAAAGAAAGCCCTCACCTCAGAACAAAGGAATAACAACAGGGGATCTCCCGGGATACCGTTCCGTAGTCCCAAAGTAAATATGCAGCGCTGGGGGATCTCATGGAATACGTCTGTAGTCCCAATGTAAATATGGAGTACATGGGGATCTCCCGGAATACGTCCGTAGTCCCAAAATAAATATGCAGTGCTGGGAGATCTCCCAGAATACGTCTGTAGCCCCAAAGTAAATATGCAGTGCTGGGGGATCTCCCGGAATACGTCTGTAGTCCCAAAGTAAATATGCAGCTCAACCCATGATACAAACAGTTATAGCATCGAAATTTACAGTTTAGGCTAAGTACAACAAAGGAAAAACAGGAGTTTCACAAAAAAAAAATGTTGCATAGAATTCAAGTAGACAGTCAAAACACGTAGGCATGCTTTTCTAACCTAAACAAGGTAATTACACATACTAATTTAGTACAAAAAATGAAAAAAAAACAGTTTATGATTTAGTGAAAATGGATTTTTACAACAATATCCCGTGTATGTACTCGTTACTTCACATATACGGGGCTCATATATCAGACAGTACCAAAATCCTAAGGGGAAGTTCCCCCACACAAGGTTAGGCAAGCCACTTACCTAGAACCACACTCAAATCAATTCTAAGCCACACTCTTTTCACGAGTATCAAACTCCGAATGGCCCAAATCTAATCAAACCACGTATCGAAAATGGGTAATCAACTCTGAATGGCCCAAATCTAGGAAAAACGCCCAAAAAGCCACCCCGGGCCCATGTCTCTGAATCAGGTTAAATTCAAAAATTGTGAATATACATTCACTCACGAGTCTAACCATACCAAATTCACTCAAATCAGATACCAAAATCTCGATCAAAAATCCAAAAATTCGGCCTAAGAACTTTTCTCAAATTTTTCCCAATTTTCACCCAAAATACGAAATTAAGTGATGAAATCAAGCCTAGATTAGTGGAATTTAATCAAAAGGGAATTAGGAATCATTACCCTATAACTTCCTCCGAAAATCTCTATAAATTTTGCCTCCTACCGAGATTTCAATCAAATTTTTGAGTTATGAACTAAAGCCCCCGATTTGAAATATTTATACTGCCTGCCAAGACTTCTTCCTCGCGAACATGACGAATCACTCGCGTTCGCGTAGGGTAACACTTTCCTGATCCAAAAATCCCTCTTCGCGAACGCGAAGGTCCACTCACGCACGCGTACCCTCTGATTCCTGAAGCTTCACGAACGCGAAGGTCCACTCGCGAACACGTACCCTCTGATTCCTGAAGCTTCATGAACGCGACCAATACTACGCGAACGCGTAAAACAATCCATAGGGACCAGTTGTTCCATTTCCTCTGCGTGAATTCGGTTCCATTCACGCGTTCGCAATACGCTGATGGACAACCCTTCGCGAACGCATCCCCATACTCACGACCGCGAAGAGTAATTTATCTTCCTGATCCAGCTCTTCTTCTCGAACACGACCTCCTCTATGCGGACACGAAGAACAAATGTGTGCAACAAAACCAGCAAAATCTGCCAACTCTCTAAGTCCAAAAAAGACCCGTTGAGCATACGAAACACACCCGAGGCCCCGGGACCTCAACCAAACATACCAACCAATCCTAAAATACCATACGAACTTAGTCGAGCCTTCAAACACTACTGGAAAATAAACCTATGGCAACGCAAGAAAAACTGTTGCCATATATAAGAAAATTGTTGCCATAGAGGTATGGAAACGTTTTTTCGATCGTCTCACTAGGCCGTGTGGCCATAGCTCAATTGCAATGGTTACTGAAACAGTTCAAAAACTTGTTGCCGTATAGCTATCTATCTCAACGGTTACTTGTCATTCTATTGCGACAAGTATTTTTGTCAACTGGAACAGTTCAAAGGTTTTGCAATAAAAGTTTGTGTAACGGTTATTTAATCTACTGCGACGGTCAAGTTAGGATATTAGAATGCTATTTGGCCACTTTTGCAACGGTTTAATTACTATTATTACTTGTTGTTTACAGTAACAACAATCTAATAGGCTCTAATGCAACGGTTTGCATTATCTATTGCAACGGTTTACAGTGCTTATTACGTTGGTCCAGATTACCTATTGCAATGGTTACCTGTTATATTGCAACGGTTTACAGTGCTTATTACATTGGTCCAGATTACCTATTGCAAGGGTTACCTGTTATATTGCAATGATTTGCATGGTTTATTGAGACAGTTTTTTGTTACCTATAGCAACGACTCAGATAAGCTATTGTAGCGGTTTAATTCAAACAACAATATACTCCCTGATTGTAAATTAATATTTACATTATAATACACAACAATTTATATATATCACAAAATAAAACTAATTATAAACATTTATAATCCAAGTTGTAATATCAGTAAAAGAAAAATATTAGAACCCATATACATAAATTTTATAATCCAAAAGTTAAGAATCAAGTACATAAGTTTTACCATCCAAAAGTTAAAGAAGATTCAAAATGTTTGATAACAAAAGAATCTTAGAACATTTAGAGTTTCAGCGACAATCCAAAAATCTTCTTAAGCAGGATCTTCATTGCTTTCATCTTCCCTTTCTTCATTTTCTCCACCTACAAAAGAGGATACATAAGATCATTATCTCTTAAAATGATAGTTAACAATTAAAGTACACATGAAAGGTCAGGTATTTTGTAGGAATTAAGAATACCAGGCACACAACATTAACCAAAAAGAGAACTTTCTGACTTCTGTATGATTGTTCACGGGCAAAAATTAATTTTTTATCTATAGATTATGCTTCATTAGTTCCATCTCTGTAACACTATTTCGACCATGAATTACAAGATATAGTTGAACCAACAAATAGGCAGTGAAGTCCTAGAACAAATTTCTAATATGTTAACAGCTACTAGATCCTAGTTTTGCATACAAATATAAAATCCTAAGATTTCTAATCAAGATGACGATACCAACACAAATAACACACAGCATGTCAAATCCCTATGTTTCATGATATCTATACTTGTCTTAACCGTTTGACATGAAGCAGGCCCAAACAGAACACGACATCTCAATATAAACTATCATGATTTTTTACAGAGAAAATCAAGTACTTGTCACGATCCCAAAAGCAACCCGGTCATCATGGAGCCTATCGTGGAACTAGGCAAACCTACACTCCTAATCAATTCAATTTTTTCATCAAAACATTATTTGAAAATTTAATCTTTTTCATCAGAGAAACCGAAATAGAAAGTAAAATTAACCCGAAATACTACAAAAAAGAATCCCCACATTTGGTGTCACTAAGTCATGAGCCAATACTACAACTGTTCCCAAAATTTAACAAGACAACTTTGTCTGGAAATAATCAATAAAATACAAAAGGAAGATAGGGAAAGAGATAGGCGGGTCTGTGATCGCCAAGCAGCTACCTCGTCCTCTCCGAGAATGATCTGCAGCCAAAATGATCAACTGGCACTACCATGGCCAAGGATACCTAGATCTGCACAAAAGGTGCAGGGGGTGACGTGAATACACCAACTCAGTAAGTAACAAGCCAAAACTGTGGGCTGTGAGGTAGTGACAGACTAAACCTCCATATTTACAACAGAACCAATGTACAGAAATTTAGGCATGATTTAAATTAATTAGACAACTCAAGGTGATAAGACAAGTACGGTTCTGAGCAGTTTAACATATATAACTCAATGTATTCTACATGCCAATGCATCAGCAGTATGAAATGCACAATATGCTCCCACTCTCAAATACTCGTCCACTCAGTACTGTATATGGATCGCATGACCCAGGGAAGATCCATCCCAAAATATATACACATCAGACAGAAGTCACTCAATATTGAGGAAGGACGATGATCCAGCCCTAGAGAGAAGATCCATCTCCAGATAATAATATATCTCACAACCACTTTATTGTATATGGCTCGACGGCCTAGGGAAGATCCATCCCAGAATACGTGTACACATCGCTGGCATCAATTGCTCAGTACCAGGGAAAAACAGGCCAATCCAGCCTTATGGAGAAAATCCATCTCCGAACATAAACACATCGGACAAGATCCATGTCCAGGGAAGATCCATCCCTCAAATATAACTTCATACAAGATCCATGTCCAGGGAAGATTTATCCCTCAAATATCACTGCGTTCACTGGGGGTGTGTTACAGACTTCGAAGGGGCTCCTACAGCCCAAGCGTTATCATAAGCCAGATCCTGGCATAATCAATATAACATGATGCGGCGTGCAACCCGATCCCATATATGTCACTCAATATTAGGCTCTTGGCATCACTCAGTCATCACTCTCCAGTCTCGCTCACATGGGCTCACAATGCATGAACTAGACCGAATCAATGATATAACGTACAAATCAACAATTACCGAGACTGAGACATGATATGATATGCTATGACAGGACTGAGTATATAATATCAATGAAACACATGAGATGACAACAATAAATGACCACTTGAGTCTCAACAATATCGGCGTGAAGCCTTAACATAATATCTAGCATGATTTCCAACATGTTTACGTTAATCACATTGATAGAAGCACAAATATCAACAAGAAAGAACCACTAAACGGTGCCACGGAATGAAGAGGGTCACATGTCTCACGGTGCACGCCCGCACGCCCATCACTTGGCATGTGCGTCACCAAATTCTAACTACATAATACGTAGTTCGGGGTTTCAATCCCTCAGAATCAAGTTTGGAAGCGTTACTTACCTCAAACGAGCCAAAACTCTACTCCGCAATGCGCTTGCCGCTCGATTCGGCCACAAATCGCCCCGAATCTAACCAAAGTCCGTAATATATCATTAATATATGCCAAATGAGCGACGCCCACATCAAAATTATCAAATTACATCACAAATCCCGAATTTGGCCAAACCCGGCCCCCGGGCCCATGTCTCAGAATTCGATAAAAATCACAAAACTCGAATCCTTATTCACTCACGAGTCTACCCATATCAAATTCCTCGAAATCCGTCATCACATGGCCATTCAAATCCCCAAAATAATTTCTCAAATTTTTCTTCCATTTTCTCCCAATTTTCACCCCAATTTCCGAAATTAAATGATAAAATTCAAGACATAATCATGGAATTAAACCAAATTTGAGTGAAGAACACTTACTCCAATCACTCTACTGAAAATCCCCTCCAAATTCGCCTTCTCCCGTGCTCTCCAAAGAATTTTGGTGTTATGAGCTAAAATCCTCGTTCTTAGAACTTAAACATTCTGCCCAGTGTTTTCTTCAGTGCGATCGCATCAATTCCCACGCGATCGCGAAGCACAAATAACGCTTCCCCTAAGTAACCTTACACGAACGCGTACCAGCCCACGCATTCGCGACTGAATGCCACACAACCCCCACGCGTTCGCATCCTCCCTCACGCGTTGGCGAAGAGAAAATGACTCAACTTTCACTCGCTCCCTTTTCTTCTACGTGAACGTGACACAGACCACACGTTTACAAAGCACAACGCCACACCCAAACGCGATCGCGGCCAACTTTGTGCGATCGCATAGCATAAAATAACGCAGCTCCCCGCTAAGCCTACGCGATCGTGAACGCTCTCATGTGATCTCATAGAAGGAAACCAGAAGCATTCACACCAGAAAATCTACCAACCTTTAAGTCCAAGAATTGGTCCGTTAACCACCCGAAACACACCTGAGGCCATCGAGACCTCAACCAAACATACCAACACATCCCATAACCTCATTCAAACTTAGTCAAGCCTCCGTAACACTCAAAAATATCATCAAAACACCAAATAAATCCAAAATTCAAGCCTAAGGATTTCTAAACTTCCGAAATTCGCCAACGATGCCGAAACCAACCAAACCACGTCCGATTGATCTGAAATTTTGCACACACAGCATAAACGACATTACAAACCTATTCCGACTTCTGGAATTCCATTCCGACCCCGATAGCTAATTTTCGACTGCCGGCCGGAAATCGCCAAAAATCCAATTTCGCCAATTCAAGCCTTATTCTACCACGGAACTCCGAATAACATTTCGAATACACTCCTAAGTCCCAAATAAACTATCCAAGCTATCCGAGCCATAAAAACCACATTCCGAGGTTGTTTAACTATAAGTCAACTCCCGGTTGACTTTTCTAACTAATTCACCAACTTAGGAGACTAAGTGTCTCATTTCTCTCCACAACCGCTCCGAGCCCGAGCCAAAAAAACCTAACACAACATAACATAGCTGGACCACATATAATGAAGCATAAATGGATAAAACGGGGCTAAAACTCTCGGAACGACCGATCGTGTCATTACAGTACTAGACGTGATTTCTACTACTTGGATTTGTCAACAACTGAATAGTTCACATAAGCAAACTGACAACCTTCATGTTTCCAGTAGTACATAGCCATAAAAGGAATTTCCTAAGATATGATTTCAGCACTCAAATGAATAATACTGTAATTCAGAATTGCAATTTATTTACAAGTCTAAGAGGCAGGTTTATTATTATGTAAATAAAAGCAAAACTTGGTTATATCAGAATATCATTTTGAATAGAGTTTTTTCCAATATGGAAACATAATTTTATTTGCTCAATACATGACTAGGAGGATAAGGATAGGTAGCATAATCACAATGTAAAATATTAAAGATAAATTTAACAACGAAATGGGGGTTTCCAATAAAAAAAGGGCATATGGTCAAATATTGGACCACATAAAGCTGTTCAGACTCTGCTAATAAATCATGAACCAAAACAATCATCTTCAATTGGAATAACACTGTCGAGATAATCCAAATTATACATTCCTCTTGAAGTTTATAACACTAGGCGGGGGGATTACTTCTTTTAAGATCTTAAGAGGGAGGTTGGAGAACAAGTATTATATCTTGCTTGCCCCACAGGAAATATTTTTAACTTTTGCCCTTGAAGCTCTTCCCACAGGACAAGCGGTGGTCAAAAGCTAAAAGTCACTCCATTAAGCTAATTCAGAAGACTAATAGTATAAAAGCACAATCGCAGGGCAAAAAATCCGTACAACGCATAATAAGGTTTGTGCCCTGTACCAAAAAGTTGGCTTCTGGAATACAATTAGTATTGAAACCTAAATTTGGGACATCCGCACTGCCCACGTGGTCAGAATAGTTTCAAGTTACTGGCAGGACAGAGTATCCGTATAGTGCATCATAAGTTTCCTGCCATGTACCTAAAAGTTGGCTTCTGGAATACGATTTAGTATTGAATTCTATATTTGGGACCTCCGGACTGCCTACATGGTGAGAAGAGTTTGAAGTTAATTTTGGTGAGAATATTTAAGCTTCATTTCCTGAAGATTTTCCAACTAACATGACCTATAAGAAATAAGTATATTCTAAGTCTTAATAAGCAAATTCAGGATTCTTGCTATTGAAATTGTCACAATTATGATACCAACAACAACGTATGAACCATTAAACAAATCTAAAGCATCAGAGTTGGTCAACTTTTGGAAACACGTTGAACAACATGTTCAGACTCAATCCACTTTCAAGAAGTATGTTGAAAGTGGATTGAGTCTGAACATGTTGAGTCCATCTGCTGAGACATATGTTGGCTTTTTTTCCATTCGAAGATCATCATTGACATAGGCTTCATGATAGTTTTTCTTCGACCAACACTTATACCTTCTCCAAGCATTTTGAATTGATTGAAGAAACCCACTATCTTCCATCATCATGAATGTCATATTTTGTCTACAGTTTGGTGTACTTGAGTTAGAGCAAAAACGTGAAATATTAAAATAATAAAACTTCAAATCTTGATATATTTCCACATATCCTCTTTCATATGCAGTTTCTTCCCGTTATGTATAGTTAGAGGACAAAAAGTTGAATTTCTTGCCAGTGTACCGAGGAAACTGCCCAATTCTTTTACAATTTCATTAGTCGGACCAATGGGTTGGTGCAAATCATTTAGGACAATCAATTTTCGCTCACTCCGACCATGTATACTTTGCATTTGTGTCCTTCCTCTTTTTCGTTTTACAGTGGAAGGGTATGCAATAGTTATGAACCAGAGATAATTACCAAATCGCTAATGCTAATTGAATTTATGATTGAAATCTATATATTCTTGCCTCGATTTTCATATTGTTCAATTACTTCATGAGTGGCAGAATGTTGCGACACTTGCGGCACTTGTTCCAATACTACTTGTGATGTAGAAGATGTAGAATGTTGCGACACTTGCTACACTTGATCCAATATTGCTTGTGCAATAGAAGATGTAGAATGTGGTGTTTCTCAATGCACTTGTTCTTGCCCTTTTGTTGCTACAGGAGCGGTAGAATCCAATGGTACTTGTTGTACTTGTTCTTGGACTTTTAATGGTACATGAGAGGTAAGTGGTAATTGACGCACTGGTTTTTGCACTTGAGATTCTAACCTTGGATGCTTTGGTTGTCTATTTGAAAAATTAGCCAGAACAACTCTTTTGGTTGTCAACAACGAAAACTTTTCTTTTGCCAACGATGAAAGTGATCTTGCTGGAAGATACTGTGATTTTTTTTCTTTTTTGTTTATCCTTGTAGTCACTTCTTGATTCAAAGTCATCTCAAAACTGTCAATTTAAGACAAAAAACAGGTTAGCATAAGTATAAATAAAAGAAAAAATTGGTCATTTTTCGTCAGATAAACAATAGGGAAAAAAACCCAAAGGGCATATGGCCAACTTCTCAACTGATTCTTCAAGTGCAGATTTTGTTCTTAATATAGCAAATTTTCAGCTGAATTGCAGTCCCAAGATTATCCAAAACCGATGCAAAACATGTGTCAAACTAGTGAAAAAACTTGCAGCTGAACAGTTTAGAACAATGGTTGCTGCTACACAAGCAATGCAGATTCTATGCTGCAACAGAAAACTCAGCAATTTCACAGCAATAACTTCAAATATTGTGCAGAACTTATCCAACCAAAACAACTTCAGTTCAGTAAAATAGCAGTGCACAACAGGTGCAAAATCCTGTAAAATGGATTGCAATTCATAATTAAATTCTACAAACAAAAATTTAAAACAACAATCAATAATATATTTAAAAGTTCAGAATATCTTTTTTAGTCATCCACCTCCATCCGATCCTAATCAATATCATCAAACTCATTTTCCTCTTCCTCTTATGTTTCTATATTTGTATCTTGTGAAGATTGTGCATAAGATGGAATATCTATGACATCAATATGTTCTTCTTTTCTTGACCATCTAACATCAACATCTAGTAATCTACTTGAGGAACCAATGTCATCATTAGGTTCTCTCCAAAATGTGTCTTTTATGTTAGGACAATTCCCTTCCTCTAGATCATTCAAATCAACAAGGACCTTTTTCCTTGCATAATAAACTTCTTCCTCAATTGGATCTGCCACAAAAAAACCTTGATAAACTTTAGACGCCAACACAAAAGAATTATATGTACTGCATAATTTGTTGAAATACACCTGAGTTAACCAATAGTCATATATTTCATTGTGATACCAATCACACCTAAATAGTACAACACTAAAACAACCCCAATAATCAATTTCAATGATATCCTGAATAGATCCATAATAGATAATCTCTCCATCGATAGGATTTATGTCCCTAGCAGTAGCAAAACTATCAATTGTTGCCGATAAAGTCACTCCACTATTTTGAGTCTTTCCTGAAGAATCCCGTCCTATGGTATGGAATCGTTTTCCATTAATGAAGTATGTAGTATATCTTTTGGCAACCATATTACGCCCTTTAGCTAGCCACCGTAAATAATCGGGCACTTCAATATTTTTTACTTTTACTTTGAACCAGTTGTTGAATTCCCGACTATGATTCCTTGCTCTTACCCATGCATTTGATCTCGTATGATTATCCATTAAATTTTTATGTTCCCTGCAATAATAAATATTTTAAATTCAATTATTAGGCCTTCATAGAGCGTAAAGTACCTTATCGTAAGAAAATAAATAAAGTTTAAAATATAAAAAAATATTATATAAATTGTCTTACTTGATAAAATTTTCCACTAGTTCATCTCAAGTATTGAAAAAAGTATATTGATGTGCTTCATAAGATAACTGTGAATCCATGAGAAAAGTCTTGCCTTACGTTTTCTTGTTACCTCCGATTGGAAGGTCAATTTTAGCAAATATAGGTGATAAATCTTGAGGGAATTCAGCATCCTCAGTTTGGTACCTACTGAATCTAGTCTTCATGCCATCATGTAGGTATCTCAAACAAAAAGCCAAGCACTCCTCAGCTGAAAAACACTCTGCTATTGACGCTTCTGGACAAGATCGATTACGAACAAACGTCTTCAACTTACACAGGTCCCTCTCAATAGAAGACATCCAACGAAAATGAGTTGGAACCCTAAGATTAATTTCATTCACTAGATGAATAAGCAAATGTGGCATTATATCAAAAAATGTTGGAAAAAAAATCCTTTCAAGTTCACATGTTATTTCAGCAAATTCAGATTGCATTTTTTCGGGATCCCTTCTCCTTGCAACCTTACTATATACGGCTAAAATCGGAGAGTCCGATTTTGTGTTCATTATGGCATTCTGTAGCCTGTCTTCAGAGGGCTCGAGGCACAGTTCGAAGTTCGACACCGAGGAAGCATATTGAGGATTCCATACGCTCGACCTCGAAGCGGCATAAATCGGAGAGTGTCATGAGAAGGCGAAAAATTCACAAAAGGCACGTGGCTAGAGTTGACCAAGTCTGTAAGAATAGTACAAGTCCTTACCGTGACATTAAATAGTTGTACCAGTTGCTTTTCTTTGTAATAATTACACAAATACAATGTTGGGATTCCCCCTCTTATATAAAGGGGATCCTTGTCATTTTGTAAGATATATGATATTCAATACAAGAACAAGAACATTCTCTGCTCTCTAACTCAAACATTCTCTACAATTGTTCTATTGATTTATTGCTTTCTATTTATTGTGTTCATTGATTGTTCTTCACTTATTGCTCATTGTTGATCATAAAGAGGCCATTTTTGAGGCCCTCAATACTGTTATATCTTCATCGACCGCCACTATCAAGAACTCAAGCTCGACCTCGAGGCCTAGTTTCGGCCAGCTCGAGCCCTGTCTCTCAATAACTCGGTCTGCATATCTCTACTTTCCTTTGTTATTATCACACTTTCTTTACTTATATTTAGCATCTATTACCTAAAAATTAGTATTAAAATAAATCACATATTTTTAGAACCACAAAATAAAATTTAATTGTAATTACCATTTTCACAGTAAACAGTTTGGCACCCACTGTGGGGCTAAAAATGATAGTGATTGTTTTACTGTTGGTTTTCTAAAAATGCAAGTTATTCTTTACATTTTTTCTTTTCCAAGAATCTTCAATTTCAGGTCATAAAATGTCTAACTCAGTGAATACACATGAAAACAACGGTCCTATGGATCATGGAGAGAACGGTGCAGCTGCTTCAGGAGCCGATGTACCACCGCAAAACCTTGAAGGGGCACCAGTACAAATCCTCATTGATGAAGGCCCACACAACGCTCAACATGTTGATGTAAGCTCTCATACAGATAGAAGTGTGCGCGAAGAAGACCAACATTAAGCACAGAGAGCCCCTGCTCAAAAGGAAAGAGAAGTTATCCTTCATGTCATTTTTGAGATGTTGCAAGCACAACAAGTGGCTATTGCTCAACTACAAATCCATCAAAAAACTCTAAGCACAGCACCATCGAAAACGGCTCATCGAGTCGAACAGGCACCTGAAAGGTCGAGTAATAACGGGTCAGCAGCGGACCCCACTATTATGAAGATGCTCTAGGGACTCAGAAAGAGGATTGAATCAGGCGAAAAATAGATAGAAGCTAACGAAAAAGTTGGAGACCTATAACTCGAGGGTTGATCAGATCCCGGGTGCACCCCCGATTCTGAAGGGTGTAGATTCAAAGAAGTTCGTGCAAAGGCCATTCCCATCGAGTGCGGCTCCGAAGCCCACCCCGATGAAATTCAGAATGGCCTATTTCCCGAAGTATAACGGGACCTCGGACCCCAATTACTGCATTACTGCTTACACTTGTGCTGTGAAAGAGAACGACCTAAAAGATGACGAGATTGAATCCGTCTTATTGAAAAAAATTAGAGAAACGATGTCCAAAGGGGCCATGATGCGGTATAATAACCTACCCCCCCAACTTGATAGATTTGTTTGCCATGATGATAAACTCTTTTGTGAAGGCGCATGTTGGTGCCATAAGGGTCGCTATGACGAAATCTGACGTCTTCAAAATCAAACAAAGAGAGAGTGAGATGTTAAGGGAGTTCGTATCCCGCTTCCAATTGGAACGAATGGAATTAGCACCGGTCTCCGATGATTGAGAAGTGCAAGCCTTCGCTCAGGGCTTGAATGAACGAAGCTCGATAGCTTCAGAGCAGCTAAAGCAAAACTTAATCGAGTATCCCGCCGTAGTTTGGGCGGATGTACACAACATGTATCAGTCAAAAATCAGAGTCGAGGATGACCAATTGGAAGCCCCCTCAGGTTCGGTGTATCCCAATAGGCTCTTAGCAAAGGAATCGAGGCTTCCAGAGAGAGAGTAAAGGCCAAGAAAAGAAAGGTATCAACCGTATATAGAAAATCGGAGAAATATCACAAGGGGAAACATACCTCGAAGTGATCGAAGGATGGATCGAGGCTAGAATCCTCGGGGTCTAGTGAACAAAGCAGGGTTTGACAAGCACATAGGGCCGGTAGAGGCACCCCGGCTATCTGAGTACAACTTCAACATTGATGTTTCAGACATCGTATCGGCCATAGGTAAAATCAAAGACAGCAGGTGACCAAGACCCATACTATCAGATCCTTCGCAAAGGAACCCTAACTTGATATGCCAATATCACGGCACTCACGGTCATAGGACCGAGGATTGCAAACAGCTTCAAGAAGAGGTATCCCGACTGATTAGCAAAGGGTACCTTCGAGAGTTCCTCACCGACCGAGCTAAAAACCAATTTCGGGAAAGAGTGGCGAACGGGAAAAATGAAACAGAAGAACCACAACACATCATCCACATGTTTATTGGAGGATTCGACGTCCCTCGGGGACCCATTTTCAAGCGAACAAAAGTATCCATCACCAGGGAAAAGCAAACTCGGAGCTACATACCTGAAGATGCTCTTTCATTCAGCGAAGAGGACATCGAGACCTTGTCTCAACCTCATAATGACGCAATGGTAATTTATTTTCTTTTGAATAAATATCAAGTTAAATGTGTGCTCATGAATCCAGGTAGCTCAACTAACATAATTAGGTCGAGGGTGGTAGAGCAACTCGGATTTCTCGACCAGATCATGCCCGCCTCTCGAGTCCTCAACTGATCCAACATGGCGAGCAAGATAACGAAAGGTGAAATCATTCTCCCAGTCAACGTGGCCGGTACAATTCAAGATACCAAGTTTCATGTCATCGAAGGTGACATGACATACAATGCTTTGCTTGGAAGGCCATAGATTCATAGTATGAGGGCGGTGCCATCAACCTTTCATCAAATGATGATGTTTCCTACAAAGGATGGAGTAAAAATAGTGTACGGAGAGAAGCACGCAGCAAAAGAGAAGTTCGCAGTGCACGATGTGGCACCGACACCAACACCTTCTACATCGAAGGATCCAAAGAACAAACAAAAAGCCAAGTAGCAATCACAAACTACATCCTCGGATGAACGAATAAAGGACCGTGCCACGTCCTCGGAAGGAGTAACTGAACCATATTGAGGCTTGAACGCCACCACAGTTAAGGTATAATCCTCTCACTCTTGCCTTCACATTTGATGGCTCGATGGGGTGTCTTACAGATGCGATATTGCCTCATTGAGGGCTTTTACCCCATGTAGGTCTCACATTTATAAGGTCACCCCATCGAGCCATCAAAAACTCAAAGCTATAAGACCTCAAGGCATGCAACTTCGAGCTCATAAGCCCTCAACAAGGAAGTATTAGACCTGTAAGACCTCAAGCAAGGCATGTACAAACCTGTAAGACCTCAAGCAAAGCATGTACAAACATGTAAGACCTCAAGCAAGGTATGTACAAACCTATAAGACCTCAAGCAAGGCATGTACAAACCTGTAAGACCTCAAGCAAGGCATGTACAAATTTGTAAGACCTTAAAAAGGCATAATCCCGATATCAAACTCAAGGATATATATTCGAACTTGTAAGACCCCTAAAAAGGCATACCCTCGATATAGACGCCGAGGCTATCTCACTCGGGGACTAAAAGGCTACGGCCAAATACAATGACTACGGTCATAAGGCTCCGGCCAAACCAACGCGACTCGGAGACGTCCGACCATCGCCATAAAATCACATGCCTCCAATTACTTCAAAAATACTTTGAAAATAATCGGTTAATCAGGCTACCCTCGGCATAAGCAAAAGAGCTTCGATCATATCAGCTCTAACAATGAAAAGGCTTCAAAAATTCAGCCATCGAGCGAAACCTTCCGAGGTGCTCATTTATCGTCACATAACGGCTCATAATCGAGGTTCTTTCGAGCCGTCAAAGAGTCTTACGAACACAAAAACTTTAAAAAGTTTTTAACGAGGGAAAACTATAGCCATATTAAAGGTCGTACCGACCTAATGCATAAGAGCCTAAGCACCAACCATATTAAAGGTCGTACCGACCTAATGCGTAAGAGCCTAAGCGCCAGCCATATTAAAGGTCGTACCGACCCAATGCGTAAGAGCCTAAGAGCCAGCCATATTAAGGGACGTGCCGACCCAATGCGTAAGAGCCTAAGCGCCGGCCTAAAGAGTCTCAAGGACGATTTAAAAACCCTAAGGGTCGATGAGCTCGTGTCGAAACCTGACTCGAGGACTGAGCCCTAAAAGGTTAACCAAAGAGCCTAAGGGTGAATACATAAGAGCCCACGGGCCAGCCTAAAAACCCTCGTGGTCAATTTATAACCCCAAGGGTTTCATTTTGAAGTCCAATTCATCGGGCAAATTTATACCAAAAGATTTTTTATATATATGTATTACAAATATACATTTACAATGCTCCCACAGGAGTTTTATACAAAGGACAAGAAAGAAAATCCTAGTCTACTCTCGGAACCAGCTCCCTCGGCGGCCTTCAAATATCATCATCGGCATCAGAAGAAAGGAAAAACTTGGCGTCTATCTCATCCGCCTTGGCATGCTTTATCTCATTCGAGAGATCAAAGCCTCTAGCATGAATATCTTCGAGGGTCTCCCTCCGAGATCTACATCGGGCATACTCATTTCCGTTCCTCTCTCTGTCAAAGGCTCCCCTCACCTCAGCCCGAGCATCGGCAAAATCCTTCAATTAAACCGTCACTTTCTTATCGACCTTTGCTCGAACTTCTTCAGCTTCAGCCCGAGCATCCATGACCTCGGCCTTCATCTTCAAAAGATCAGTCTCGAGCTTGGCAATCCTGCCCGTTTGAATCGAGCTGCTTTCTCCAGCGTTGCGGAGTTGTATCGCAAGGGCAAAAGCCTTGGCCAAAGCATTGCTTTGGGCCGTAGCATGAACACCTATTTTCGCCTTCAACGCATTGCATTCAAAATTGACATGTCTGACTTCGCACCAAAGGCGCTCCAACACCTCCGTTTTTCTCTACAACTGAAGCACCGAAATATTAGTTTTCAAAGAATGGAAAGCAAGCATGTACTCACTCAAAATAAGGATTACCTGTTGCTCGAGATTGCCTTCGTAGCCTTGATTCCGATTGAAGATATATCAACTCTCTTGTCTTCTTATCACAAAAAATCCTGAGAGATTTCTCCTTGCCCAAGGCTTCCCGCAACTTGGCCTCACAGCGGAGCAGCTCGGACTTGAGCTTGTCAAAAGCCTATAGAAAGAAGCTTAAGTTCAAAAGATGAAAATACAAAGCTGAAAAACCAACAAGATCACCGAAGCTCACCACAGAACAGAGCCGCTGAGCCTTCTAGAACGACCGTGCCTCTACTGGCCTGGTCTCATCGGCCCCAGTCAAACACCCTGGAAAGGGATGTGATCGCTTGAGGCTCTACTTGATTTAGGCAGCCCGTGGCCCCGAACAACCCTCGAAGTACCTTCGACGGGAGAAGAAGATTGCGGTAAAAGATCTTTATCCCTCGAAGTACCTTCGACGGGAGAAGAAAATAGCGGCTGAAGATCCCTATCCTTCAAAGTACCTTCAACGGGGGAAAAAGATAGCAGCTGAAGATCCCTATACCTCGAAGTATCTCACTGTTTTTTATTTAAGATCTATACTCAGTAATATTGTGTTAACTGATTTCATAACTTAGTCTTTATTACTCCGTTTTGATGCACAAAATGATATTTTGGGTTGAGCACCCTGTTTTACTGATAGCCCGAGTGGCTTGAGAGGTTTCTGACTGAGTGAGACCGAGGGCCTGTGTTGTGAGGATCTTATGGGATCGGGCTGCACGCTGCATCATGTTGTTATTGATTCATGATTCTTGTGAGGCCGCGGGCCTAATTAATTCATGCCACGAGGTGGATTGTTATGAGGCCGAGGGCCTGATTGATTTATACCACGAGTTGGCTTGTTATAGCGCTTGGGTTGTAGGAGCCCCTCCGGAGTCTTTACACCCCCAGTGAGCGCGGGTACCCTGAGTGAGTGATATGATGCTTTGCCCGAGGGGCTTTTCTTGATTCATGTTGTGCCCGAGGGGCTGTTTATGAGCGAGTGTGAGCTAATGCCCGATGGGCTGTATATGATTGACTGTGAGGTTTTCCCAAGGGGCTGTTTATGATTCATTTTAACCCGAGGGGCTATTCACGAGTGATGTTCGCCGAGGGGATATTCTTGATTTATGTTGCCGAGGGGCTATATACGAGTGAGTTTTGCCCGAGAGGCTGTTTATGTTTTCATCATTTTTACTCACTTTTTCATCACTTCGTTGAAAACTGTTGAAAGATGTTTTAAATGGTTTTACTGAAACTGGATTTAAATGAGCTGAGTTGATTCAAAACCCTTATTTTAAAAGTCTGTTGTATTTTACTGAGATTTCATTATATGAAGAGTATATGTTTTATTGCTCGTCACTTCTGCTCAGTCTCTATTTACTTTTATTACTTACTGAGTTGGTGTAATCACATTACTCCTTGCACCTTGTATGCATATCCAGGCATTTATGAAACCCAGTAGCGAGTGTTGATTACTCAATGGCAGGTCTATTGGAGTTAGTAAGGTAGTTTCCTGGCGATCGCAACCCTGCTCCCCCCCTCCTTATCCTCCCTTAGTTGTATTCAGTTATTTCCAGGCTATGTTAGTCTTGATGTTGTCAGACGGTTGTAGTACAGCTTATGACTAGTGACACCCTGATGTCGGGCTTTCTTTCCGCACTGTTCTTTTTATTTAAACTCCTTATGTAGGTTTATTGTTTAATAGCTTTGGTTTCGTCTTAAAGATGAAAATATTGATTGGTTTGGGTAGTGTGTCGGTTTGCTTAGTATGACTTTAGGCGCAATCACGACAGTATTAGTTTTGGGTCGTGACAAATTCCATGCTTACTTCTTTCATGAGTAGCAACATAAAGATATAGCAATAAGAGTGTGTTTTTGTAACTAGGATGCAGGAGTTTGGTATGTCGCTTTTCTGAGGCCCATCCATGTATGATGTGCTCTATGTTGTGTAAGAAATTGATTTTTGTTATGTTAATATTCACATACATTACCACAAAAAAAAATTATTCACTCTAAGATATACAAGACTAAATTACATTCAGTGCCAAACATGCGATCCATGCCCATATATTTTTAAACCATCTTTTTTATTTGAATTAGGTACTCGGAGGTGTTGTTTCATATAATACTTAATGCTTAAGTCTTTAGAGGACAAATCGTCAGCCCTTAATGATCACTATAAAGAATGTAGCTCGCATCACTTCATCAATCACCTATAAAATAGCAGACCATGAAAGATACATAACTTTTACAAACAAATAGCTTGACTTACCATCAAACAATTTACACCTACATCAAAAACAAAGGTGAATACTTTTCATAAACTGAATACAAGTATTGATCCAATAACATTGAAGCAGATACTTCCCAACATCCCAATTTTAAACTCCAAATAGACATATCGTAAATACGTTTTGATTGATACATAATGATTTTAGTAGAAAATACCAGAAAAACTATGAAAGAAAACAACAGTTAGTAATAAATACCCCTCAAGTGCAATAACCGAAATATGTTTTCTTGTTCTATGACCCGTTTAAGCATTTTAACAAACACCTAACATCCATTTTACAACAACAGACTTTACATCTGCTTCAAGCTTGTAGGGTAGCTGATGATTCTGTTAGTTATCCCTATTTAAACCAATCTAAGTAAAAGTCAAAATACATAAGAAAACTTCTTTATGCGTGCTACAATATGAGAATCAATTGTATTAAACAGAGTTTCTTCCAATAAATTAATAAAACAAATTCAACATCTCAAAAATTATCACCTACTGTATCCAGTAGCAATACCAATTAATAAAAATCTGTTTATTTCAAAATTATAAAAAATCAGAAAACAGGAGATCCCAAAGATAAATTTTCATGTGATGGAAATTATTAATATTGTTTGTTTTTAGAATTTCTATACTTAATTTGATCAAAGATAAATTTGCTTTAAAAAAAAGATACTTGAAAGAAAGTCATGATTAACTTTACATATTTGGAAAACAGAATGTACATCAACAACAAGAACAAACCCAATGATTTTCACTGGTGGGGTCTGAAGAAAACAAAATTGTATATGTAAATGCAAAAGAATAGTTGAATAAAAATGTATATTTGGCATGACCTTTATTATGGATTATCAAACAAGTGAAAAATCATAAAGAAAGGAAACACAATAGTGGAAGTACTGAACAGAACATTAACAATTTTAGAAACTAAAAAACTCAAATAGTATACTAGAGAATGTATATGATATAAGTATGATATTTATATACAACAAATGAAAGAAAGGTTTGAAGATTAGACTTGAAATTAACTTTAAAAACTGACAATGCTCTAATTAAGCTACGACAGCAAATCCAAGTAAGTATCTGAAAAACTTGAGACAGAGAAGTGTATGGAGAACCTAGCCTCTCTATTCAATCATATACACGCCTTCTCTCCTCTATTCAAAATCTTTCAAGAAAAATATTGGTTCTGATGGATTGTGATCTGCCGCGTTTTCAATTATCTTCGTTATTTTGTGGGGTGTTGAACGTTGATTCTTTGAGAATACTTTGTACAATAGCTACCTAAGATTAATTTGACAGGGTAATAAAGTATCTTTAGAAAATGCAAGCAGCAATATTCATTAACTCCTATCTTGTGTGCTAAATAGAAAATTCTCTTTCTCTCTGAATGTGTTGCATATATATTATATAAAGTTTCTTGATGAACTCTAGAATAATAAGATCCTTCTTATTTCCGAATGCAGTTATTAGTTAGACAGTTAAGTGGAACTTATTGGTCATTACATTGTAGAGTACACTGGTATTATTTCTGGGATTGGAATGCTGTTAATGAATCGGCTAATTGATAAATCTTATAGTATACTAGAACACCCTAATGGAAAAAAACCTAACAATTTCAGTTCAAATCATAAATCTAAAGCAATATATACACCACTTATATCCAAAATATTAAAGAACAAAGAAATGATTTTAAAACTAATTGTATGAACACGCTCAAGGAATCAATCTTTTCCAGAGAATCTGCCAACAAAAAACATGCTTCTAAATGTAGCTACTGAATTAACCAAAGACTCTCATAAAGAAAATGCATCCAAAATTAAAATAAAAAGTAAGACCACCAATTTGTGGGCATGCAAACTAAAACCACAAAGAAAATTGAAAATCAGAAACTAGACTGAAATAGGGCAACTTACATAGATGGCAGGAAGTGAAATTTGAATCACAACATAAGAACCCTAAGCATTATTTATGTTGGGAACCCATGATTCTGAAGTTAGGACCTCACAATTCTGCTACTTTGTGAATCTATTGGGTATTCAATTTACTCCTATACACCAAGAAAGCTAAATCTCACCCATGACTAAGAATCCTAATTGCATTGTTTATGTTGGAAATTTGGATGAGAGAGCAAGAGAGAGGAAATTAGGAGTGACAGTGGGAGATGAAATTGGGAGTGAAAGTAGAGAAATAGAACGAAATAGATTTACAGTCTGATGATATGGTTATTTGGTTTTACATTCTTTTTTATTTTTTACTAAGAAATAAGAGTAAAAAATATTAAGGAAAATATATATTTGCGGGTTTAGCGAAATAGAAGAGGGAGAATTAGGAGGGAACCCATAACCGTTCCCATAGGTAATTTTTCCCCGATATCATGCCAACAAATACAACTATTGCAACATTTGTGACAACCGTTGTTGTCGTACGATATATGGCAACGGTTCCTGCAAAATGGCAACGGTTTGATTCTTATAGTGTATCGAAATCCTCCTGACCTTTTGGCAATGGTTAAGACCATTGCGACATATACTATATGGCAATTGTTCTGTTAACGTTGTATAAATTTTTGTTGCCATAAGCCTTATTTCTAGTAGTGAAACCACCTCGAACAACATCAAAAACACGAATTGTACACGGATTCAAGCCTAATGAATTTGAAATTTCAAAATTCTACAAATGACATCGAAACATATCAAACCTTGTCTGAATGACTTCAAATTTTACACACAAGTCAAAAATGACGTTGTGAACTTACTTCTACTTCCGGAATTCCATTCCGGGCTCGATATCAAAAATTTTACTACCGACCAAAATCTCCAAAAATCCAACTTTCGCCAATCCAAGCCTAAATCTACTACGGACCTCCAAATCATATTCCGGGCGTGCTCCTAAGGTCCAAAATCACCTAATGGAGCTAACAGAATCATCAAACTTCAAATCCGAGGTCGATACACACAAGTCGACTTCGGGTCGACTTTTCCAACTTAAACTCCAAATAAGAGGCTAAGTGTTCCAATTCGTTTCAAAAACTCAACATGAACCCTCCCGACAACCAAAATAGCAGAATGAGATATGGGAAAAGAATTTAATAGGGGATTGGGTTTCTAACTCTCAAAATGACCGGCCAGGTCGTTACAAAATTATCGAAATACAATTTCAAATTCGAAAAAGATATAAGAAATCTTGACTTATGAATATGGAAGAACAAAAAGATAATTGATGCATTTCAATAACACTTAGGGGTCATTTGGTAGGGTGTGTTTGAATAATGTTGAATGTGGTGTATTAGTAATGTTGGTATTAGTTATGCTTGTATTAGTTATTGTAACAACCCGACCGATCATTTTGAGCTCCGGCGCATCGTTCGACGACTTGA
Source organism: Nicotiana knightiana (assembly GCA_005239525.1). Taxonomy (NCBI): domain Eukaryota; kingdom Viridiplantae; phylum Streptophyta; class Magnoliopsida; order Solanales; family Solanaceae; genus Nicotiana; species Nicotiana knightiana. The sequence continues at coordinate 215,221 of ML398133.1, forward strand.
GGCCCTGAGTAGCTTCACTAAATTTATTACCACTTGTACATATGGCCGGAATTGGATTTTGGGAAGTTCGGAGTTGATTTGGACTCTAATTTCATAAGCTTTAAGTTGGAAGAATTAACTAAGGTTTGACTTTTGAGTAAACAACCTCGAAATCAGGATTTGAAGGTTCCAATAGGTTTGTATGATGATTTTTGACTTGGGCATATGTTCGTATCGGGTTTTGGATGACCCGAGAGTGTTACGGCTCTTATTGTGGAAAGTTGGCTTTTTTGAAGAATTTTATAAATTTGTGTTGAAGTATATTTTAATTTTATTGATGTCTGTTTAAAATTCTGAGCCTGGGAATAGCTTCGTATGGTGATTCTGATGTTAGGAGCGTGTCCAAATGTGGATTTGGAGGTCCGTAGGTTATTTCGAGTTCGTTTGACGAAAGCATGAAGTTGAAGGTTTTTGGAAGTTTTACTGGGAGAGGACTTTTTGATGTCGAGGTCGGATTCTGATTCTTGAAGTAGGAGTTTGTCCGTAATGCCAATTATGACTTGTGTGCAAAATTTGAGGTCAATCAGAATTGATTTGATAGGTTTTGGCATCGAATATAGAAGTTGAATTTTCTTAGTTTCGTTAGGCTTGAATTAGAGGGTGTGATTCGTGTTTTTAGCATTGTTTTATAGGATTTGAGGTCTCGACTAAGTCCGTGGTATGTTTTGAGACTTGTTGGTATGTTCGGATAGGGTCCCGAGGGGCTCGGGTGCGTAATGACCAGATCGGTCATTTTGCTTTTAGAACCTCGTTCCCATAAATAAGACTCCTAGTATGTGGTTTTACTGTTTTATGACTTGCGGGGATGGATAGTTCAAGATTTGGAAGGGTTTGGGTTGAAATTGGAAAGGTTAGTTCCTTAAGGTTGGCTAAAAAGTCTAAGTTTGACTTCGGTCAACGTTTTGAGCAAACGATATCGGAATCGGTATTTGATGTTCAAATAGGTTCGTATGATGATCTCGTACTTGGGAATATGCTCGGATTGGGTTTTGGATGACCGGGAGCATTTCGGCGCCTAATATCGAAAGTTGGTTCTTTGAAGGTTTTTGAAGTTCTTTAAACTTGGTTTGGAGAAGATTTGTTTTGATATCAAGGTCCAAATGGTATTCCAAGATCTGGAGTAGTTCCGTATAGTGATTTAAGACTTGCCCACAAAATTTGGTGTTATTCCGAGTAGTCTAAGTATGATTCGGCGCATTCGGAGCAATTTGGAAACTTGAAATTCATATTTTAATTCAATTTGGTTTTAGGGTGCGATTCTTAGTTCCGTTGTTGATTTTCCCGTTTCGAGAGTTTGAGCAAGTACATATCATGTTTACAGACTTGTTGATGCCTTTGGACAGGGTCCCGGGTGGCTTAGGTGTGTTTCGGATCCCTCGGAGCAAAGCTTGAAAAACCAGAAATTCTAGTTTTGGTTTCCTTCTTCGCGAACGCGGAAGGACTCTCGCGTTCGCGATGAAGGAATTAGGGCTGGGGGATTTTTGTGTTATGTGTTCGTGATAGCTAGTTTACGTTCGCGAAGGTTTGGGACCTGTAACCAGCACATTCGCATGAGGCGACTCGCGTTCGCGTAGAGGAGCTGAGGTTGGCTTGGGCTACTATTGTTCTTCGCGTTCGGGGAGAAGCCCTCGCGTTCGTGAAGGGTAGGCCAAGCCAGCCTCCACGTTCGTGATGCCACTGTTGCGTTCGCGATATCATTATCGCGTTCGCTTTATGTTGTCTTCAGGGGGCCAGGGCCGTTTTCCTTCACGAACATGAGGCCCCTTCCGCATTCGCGAAGAAGAAGGCAGCTGGGCAGTGTGTTTTTAAATCGGGACTTAGCCATTTTTTAGCTCATGTATTGCACTCTTGGGCGATTTTAGGGTTTTAAAGAAGGGGATTTCAACCTAGCTTTTGAAGGTAAGTAATTTCTACCTAATGTGAGTTTAATACATAATTATGGGTAGATTTTAACATGAAAATTTGAATCATGGGTTTGGCTGAAAAACTTAGGTTTTGATAAAAATGGGATTTTACACGAAAATGGTGATGGAATTTAGTTAAAATCATATATTTTAGTTCATGAGATTATGGGTAACAACATTCTTCGACCACAACGCGGTTCAAGGAATTGCCACCTCTCTTGCTATGGAATTTTGAGGGTCCTCCTAAAAATTCTGCCCCAGTTTGATGGGTGAATGCTTCGGGTTGTTTCTTGTGTGGTGCTTGGCTGCATTTGCTTCGGAATTTTGAGGTCCCTCCTCAAAATTCTGCCCCAGTTTCCATTCGTGTGGGAAATGAAATTTTATTAAAAATGTGACCGAACCCATAGGGCTGCCTACGTATCCCCTCTTAAACAGGAATCAGATCAGGCGTAGTTCAGTATACAACATTTGATAAAAGCATGAAAGTTACACATAGTAGCGCTTGACTGCATCTGAGTTGATTAGCTTTTGCTAGATTTCTCCATCCATTTCTGCAAGTATGAGTGCTTCTCTTGTCAGCACTCGGTGAACTATGTACGAGCCTTCCCAATTGGAAGAGAATTTTCCTTTCTCTTCGTCTTGGTGAGGAAAGATCTTCTTTAACACCAGCTGCCCCGGTGTGAATCGTCTCGGCTTGACTTTCTTGTTGAAGGATCTGGTCATTCTGTTCTGATATAGCTGACCATGAAAAACTGCGTTCATTCTTTTTTCGTCTATGAGGTCCAATTGCTCATAACGGCTTCGTACCCACTCTGCATCGCTGAGTTCGACTTCTTGTATGATTCTCAGAGATGGAATTTCGAACTCGGAAGGAATAACGGCTTCGGTACCATAAACCAACATGTAAGGAGTTGCCCCAGTTGATGTGCGGACTGTGGTGCGATATCCAAGTAAGGCGAATGACAGCTTCTCATGCCATTGCTTGTGCTTCTCTATCATCTTTCTCAATATATTCTTAATATTCTTGTTGGCAGCCTTAACGGCTCCATTCATCTGAGTTCTGTATGCTGTGGAATTCTTGTGTTTGACCTTGAAAGTTTCACACATGGCTCTCATCAGGTCACTATTGAGGTTGGAACCATTTTTGGTAATGATTGACTCTAGAACTGCGAATCGACAAACTATGCGGTCGCGGACAAAGTCGGCCACGACTTTCTTAGGTGCTTCTTTGTAAGAGGCTGCTTCGACCCATTTGGTAAAGTAATCAATGGCAACTAGAATAAACATGTGTCTGTTGGAGGCGGAAGGCTCGATTGGTCCGATAACATCCATGCCCCAGGCGGCGAATGGCCATGGTGAACTTGTTGCATTAAGCTCACTCCGAGGTACCTTTATCATATCCCCATGTATCTGACAATGGTGGCACTTCCGGACATACTGGATGCAATCCGTTTCCATGGTCATCCAGAAATAACCGACCCGAAGTATCTTCTTTGCTAGAACAAACCCGTTTCTATGAGGACCGCATGTACCAGCATGTATTTCCTCCAATAGTTTTGTTGCTTCTTTTCCTTCGACACACCTTAGTAAACCCAAATCAGGAGTCCTCCTATACAGAATTCCTCTGCTGTGAAAGAAATTGTTTGACAACCTTCGAAGTATGCGTTTCTGAGTAGCGTTTGCAAGTTCCGGATAATCTAACTTTGCCAAGTATTCCTTGATATCATGAAACCAAGGCTTTCCGTCTGCTTCTTCTTCAACATAGGCCTACTCGCAGTAGGCCGGCTGATTGTGGATCCCCACTGGGATGGGATCGATGAAATTCTTGTCTGGATGCTGGATCATAGTTGACAAGGTAGCCAATGCATCGCCAAACTCATTCTTGATTCTGGGGACGTGCATGAATTCTATCTTTGTGAACCTCTTTCTCAACTCCTGTACACGATGTAGATATGGCAGTATCTTGGAATTCTTGGTCGCCCATTCTCCTTGTACTTGGTGTACCAACAGGTATGAATCACCAATCACTAGTAAATCCTGAACGTTCATGTCGATGGCCAAATTGAGCCCCAAGATGCAGGCCTCATATTCAGCCATGTTGTTGGTGCAGGGGAACCTGAGTTTGGTGGATACTGGATAGTGCTGATCGATTTCTGATATTAAGACTGCCCCAATACCTACGCCTTTGAAGTTTGCGGCCCCATCAAAGAACATCCTCTAACCATCGTAGGATTCTACAGTGTCCTCTCCTACGAATGACACTTCTTCATCGGGAAAATACGTTTTTAATGGTTCGTATTCCCCGTCCACAAGATTTTCAGCGAGATGATCTGCTAATGCTTGTCCCTTGATCGCCTTCTGAGTCACGTAAATAATGTCAAACTCACTTAACAAGATTTGCCATTTGGCCAATTTTCCAGTGGGCATGGGCTTCTGAAATATGTATTTCAATAGATCCATCCTTGATATGAGGTACGTTGTATATGCACAGAAATAGTGCCTCAACTTTTGTGCGACCCAAGGCAGAGCACAGCAAGTGCGTTCCAATAAAGAGTACCGGGCTTCATACGGAGTGAATTTCTTACTAAGATAGTAAATGGCCTGCTCTTTCCTTCGTGTTTCGTTATGTTTCCCAAGAACGCAACCGAAAGCTCCATCTAACACAGCAAGGTAGAGTAACAAAGGTCTACCTGGCTCGGGCGGTACCAGGACTGGTGGTGTTGAGAGGTACTCCTTGATTCTATCGAAGGCCTTTTGACAATCCTCGGTCAATTTGGTTGCAGCATCCTTTTTCAGCATCTTGAAAATTGGTTAACAAATGACAGTAGACTGGGCTATGAACCGGCTGATGTAATTGAGCCTCCCCAGGAATGTCATAACATCCTTCTTGTTCTTTGGTGGCGGCAATTCTTGGATGGCTTTGACCTTTGATGGATCAAAATCTATTCCTCGATGACTGGCTATGAACCCTAGTAACTTGCCAGCAGGAACCCCGAATGCACACTTTGCAGGGTTAAGTTTCAAATTGTACTTCCTTAACCTGTTGGAGATCTTCCTCAGATCTTCCATATGGTCAGTGGCTTTCCTTGATTTGATGATGACGTCGTCCACATATACCTCGATCTCCTTGTGAATCATATCGTGGAATATAGTAGTCATGGCCCTCATGTAGGTGGCCCCTGCATTCTTCAGACCGAATGGCATCATCTTGTAACAATACACTCCCCACGGCGTAACGAATGCCATTTTCTCAGCATCTTCCTCGTCCATCCAAATCTGATGGTAGCCAACGCAACAATCTACAAAGGACTGTAGCTCATGCTTGGCGCAGTTGTCAACTAGGATGTGTATATTTGGCAAAGGGAAGTCGTCCTTCGGACTGGCCCGGTTGAGATCCCGGTAGTCGACACATACTCTAACCTTCCCATCAGCAGTAGGCCGGCTGATTGTGGATCCCCACTGGGATGGGATTGATGAAATTCTTGTCTGGATGCTGGATCATAGATGACAAGGTAGCCAATGCATAGGCAAACTCATTCTGGATTCTAGGGACGTGCAGGAATTCTATCTTTGTGAACCTCTTTCTCAACTCCTGCACACGGTGTAGATATGGTAGTATCTTGGAATTATTGGTCGCCCATTCTCCTTGTACTTGGTGTATCAACAGGTCTGAATCACCAATCACTAGTAACTCCTGAACGTTCATGTCGATGGCCAAATTGAGCCCCAACATGCAGGCCTCATATTCAGCGATGTTGTTGGTGTAGGGGAACCTGAGTTTGGCGGATACTGGATAGTGCTGATAGGTTTCTAATATTAAGACTGCCCCAATACCTACGCCTTTGAAGTTTGCAGCCCCATCAAAGAACATCCTCCAACCATCGTAGGATTCTGCAATGTCCTCTCATACGAATGATGCTTCTTCATCGGGAAAATACGTTTTTAATGGTTCGTATTCCCCGTCCACAGGATTTTCAGCGAGATGATCTGCTAATGCTTGTCCCTTGACCGCTTTCTGAGTCACGCAAATAATGTCGAACTCACTTAACAGGATTTTCCATTTGGCCAGTTTGCTAGTGGGCATGGGCTTCTGAAAGATGTATTTCAATGGATCCATCCTTGATATGAGGTACGTTGTATATGCACAGAAATAGTGCCTCAACTTTTGTGCGACCCAAGTCAGAACACAGCAAGTGCGTTCCAATAAAGAGTACCGGGCTTCATATGGAATGAATTTCTTGCTAAGATAGTAAATGTCCTGCTCTTTCTTTCGTGTTTCGTCATGTTTCCCAAGAACGCAACCGAAAGCTCCATCTAACACAACAAGGTAGAGTAACAAAGGTCTACCTGGCTCGGGCGGTACCAGAACTGGTGGTGTTGAGAGGTACTCCTTGATTCTATCGAAGGCCTTTTGACAATCCTCGGTCCATTTGGTTGCAGCATCCTTTTTCAGCATCTTGAAAATTGGTTCACAAATGACAGTAGACTGGGCTATGAACCGGTTGATGTAATTGAAACTCCCCAGGAAACTCATAACATCCTTCTTGTTCTTCGGTGGCGGCAATTCTTGGATGGCTTTGACCTTTGATGGATCCAATTTTATTCCTCGGCGACTGGTAATGAACCCTAGTAACTTGCCAGCAGGAGCCCCGAATGCACACTTTGCAGGGTTAAGTTTCAAATTGTACTTCTTTAACCTGTTGAAGAACTTCCTCAGATCTTCCATATGGTCAGTGTCTTTCCTTGATTTGATGATGACGTCGTCCACATATACCTCGATCTCTTTGTGAATCATATCGTGGAATATAGTAGTCATGGCTCTCATGTAGGTGGCCCCTGCATTCTTCAGACCGAATGGCATCATCTTGTAACAATACGCTCCCCACGGCGTAACGAATGTTGTTTTCTCAGCATCTTCCTCGTCCATCCAAATCTGATGGTAGCCAGCGAAACAATCTACGAAGG
>ML398135.1:0-63750 GCA_005239525.1 Nicotiana knightiana
TTCTTCTAACACAGCATGAGAGTGATCAACTACCTTTTTACTGGATCCTAGTCTTAACTTTAAATTTTTAGATTTTAGCTCTAGAATCTCAGTTTCGAGTGGATGAACTTGGTTCATCAAGACAGTATTTTCTTTTCAGACTCACTGACCCTTATTTCCAGGTCTATGCATTTTACTTTTAGCATTGCACACTCTTTAGATAGTTGAGCCTTCTCTTTGGTTGTTTCCTCAAAATCATCAATGAAGTCAAGTAGAAACTCAAAGAGTTTCTCCTTAGATAAAAACTTTATTTTAGTTTTAAGTTGTGAGATACTTACCTATGGTTCTTCATAAGTCTCCTCATCAGATTCTCCAATTGCCATGAGAGCCTGATCTTCAGTCTCCCCATCTTCTGATTCTTCATCTGAACTTTCCCCCCAAACAGCAACCATAGCCTTTGTTGTGTTTGTCTTGGGTTGAACCTATTCCTTCCTCCTGTTACTTCTCTCATATATGTGCTTCCTCCATTCTACTTCCCACTGAGGGCAGTTTTTTATGAGATGATCAGTCTTTCCACACTTGTAGCATCCCTCATCCCTTATTAGCTGACCTTTCTGGTGCCTTTGCCTTGTTGAAGTTTCCTCCCCTGGAGATTCCTTTTTCCTCATGAGAAATTTTCTGAATTCTTTGGTTATCATGGACATCTCATCCTCCTCCAGATTAGCTCCCTCAGTGATCCTCAGTGCTAGACTTCTCTCCTTCTTTGGGGCATCCATCTTCATGGTTTGCCTTCTGAGTTCATAAGCAGTGAGGTTTCCAATCAACTTATCCAGTCTAAGGGTTGTCATATTTTTGGATTCCTGGATAGCAGTGATCTTGCTTTCCCAGGAGATAGGCAGAACCCTTGTCAAGATCTTCTCTACCTTGTCTTCTTCAAGTATGATTCTTCCAAGAGACTTGAGTTCATTTGTCAAGGTTGTGAACCTTGTGTACATTTCCTGAATTGTCTCTCCTTCTTTCATAGTGAAGTTTTCATATTGAGAGTATAGTAGTGTACCTCTAGACCTCTTCACTTGAGATGTTTCTTCATCGGCTACTTGTAGAGTATCCCAGATTTCCTTGGCAGCGGTGCAACTTTGGATTCTACTGTATTCATCTGGTTCTAATCCACACACTAGCCACTTCTTTGCTTTTGCATTCTTCTCCCATTTCTTCAGATCTTCATTCGTGCAGTCAGGCCTAGTCTTAGGTACATCTACACCTTCAGCAGTTTTCTTCATTGTTGCAAGTGGTCCATCAGTGACTATGTCCCAGAGTTCATAGTCCTCTCCAATAAGGTGGTCCTTCATTCTATTCTTCCACCAAGAATAGTACTGGCCATTGAAGAGTGGTGGCCTTGCAGTTGATTGACCTTCCCAGTTCCCAGGTGGTGCACTCATCTTGATCTTTTCCAAGGTGTTAGCCTTTTCAAGGATAACCTGCTCTGATACCAATTGATGTTTTAGACGTCAATACCACACAATATTATAAGTTAATTGTGCAGTACCCAATTTTTGAGTGCTCTCTAATAAGAAGAACCTGGTTCTTCTTGGTGTACTACTTACTACTATTTGTGGAATATTAAAGCAGTAAAGTAAAGACACAGATATTTTACATGGAAAACACGTGGCTCAAAAGGTGAAAAAAACCACGACTTACTCCTTAGTAGGATTTTCTCAAACACTTCACTAAAAATTATGAGCCAAACGGACTTGCAAAATAAACTCTTGTGTAATCCTAGACTAACTCTAATCCTCTTTGTATCAACTATCCTCTAGCTAATTTCTATAGACTTCAAGCTAATTCTAACTTGAACAATGTGTACCTATTACAATTGCTTCTATTAAAGTTGAAAAGATACAATGTTAAAACTCCTACTAGAACCACCTAGACTCACTGATAAACAGATGGAACTGTTTCTTCTAGTTGAACTGTAGCCTTTGCACAATACTTCTGCTTGCAAATATATGGGAATTTTGTTTTCAGAACTTGATTCAATTTAGTCTTTGTGCGTCAATTATTTCAGCAGTAATACTTTGAGGATTTATAGAGTCAGTTGTTGAGTCCATGGTTTATTTCTGATCCAACTCTACTTGAGTAAACGAGTTCAAATATAACTCAACTTCCTTCCTTTATTTCTGTCCTAGCCGAATTCAACTTCTGCCATCTTCATCAGTTTGTAATTTTTTCGTATTAGGAGACATCCTCTTAATTCTTTGATACTCAGCAATCACTGATATCTCCTATGCTTGTACGATTCTTATGCCAACTGCTCCGTTCAGGTGTGTATGCTTTTATGGACCTGGTTCAACTTGTCAACATTTGTCAATCTTCAAAACCCATTCAGTGACATAGGCCAACAAAAAGAAAAGAGAATGTGACTGAGCCCTAGTATCTGAGCTGCCTACATATCCTTGGCTATATAGGAATCAGGCCACGTGTAGTTCAAAGGCAGGAAGAGTGATGGAGTATACCGAGGTGGAGCACCGATTGAGGTTCCGTTCCGTCAAGGTTACGGTCCGCGGCCCTGTTATTACATCAAAATCGAAAATGAAAAAGACTAACTAAACCTGTCAACTATGAGTTACAGATTCCTATCTATAAGTCTTCTGAAGCTTTATCTTGAGTCTTGAATGGTCTTCATGCAGACTTTAGATTTGAACCTTGGCGCTTGCTAGTTGCAGGTGCTGATTTATTCTTCCACGGCTTCTCCGGAGCACGACAGGACATGCAAATCTCGTGACTCAGTCCTGTCTTGAGCAATCCATATCTTGTCTCAGCTCCTGCACTTGGATATCTCTTTTTTTTTGTTTTTCTTGTTTTATTCTAGATTGAGACTACTTCTGTTAGTCATCTCGTATTGTCGACTCGCATTCTTGCCGCGAGCTTCTGCTACTTCTAACCTGAATTGAATTCTGAAATGACTTCCCTCATTCTTCAGGTGGGCGCCTGCTACTGACTTGAACTTTGAAATAACTTTGAAATGAATACCCTCATTCTCCAGGTGGGTGCCTGCAATCAAAACAACAAGACAAACAAAAAATTTTGCCCCAGTTTGCACTCGGGAGACTTGTGAGTTGTTAGAAAATTGTAAACCACTTATGCTACTGATGCAATGATAAAAGTAAACTAAAGACTCGATTAGGATGTGCGTCTCCTGTGAGCAAAACCAAGAATGTTTGACTAGAAAGTGCGTCTGCTAAGAGTGAAACCTGAAAGACCCAGACTAGGAAGTGCGTCTCCTTGGGGTGAAACTTCAATGACTCAAACTAGGAATTGCGTCTCCTAGGGGTAAAATCTCAAATTAGGAAGTGCGTCTCCTAAGGGTAAAATCTCAATTTAGGAAGTGCGTCTCCTAAACAAAATAGAACTTGGAAGACCCAGACTAGGAAGTGCATCTCCTAGGGGTGAAAAATCAATAACTCAAACTAGGAAGTGCGTCTTCTAGAACAAAAACATAACCTGAAAGACCTAGACTAGGAAGTGCGTCTCCTAGGGGCGAAACTTAAATGACTCACACTAGGAAGTGCGTCTCCTAGGAATGGACTTAAATTAACCAAACTAGGAAGTGCGTCTACTAAGGATGAAATATCAATTTAGGAAGTGCGTCTCCTAACAAAATATGACTTGAAAGACCCATACTAGGAAGTGCGTCTCCTAGGGATAAACTTCAATGACTCAAACTAGGAAGTGCGTCTCCTAGAAACAAAAACATAACCTGAAAGACCTAGACTTCAGGCGGGCTCCTTAAATTTGAAATGACTTCCCTCGTTCTCTAGGTGGGGTGCCTGATGACTTAAATTGAAATGAATTCTGAAAATAATTCCCTCATTTCCCAGGTGGGCGCCTGATGACTTAACTTGTAATGTATTCCATCGTTCTCCAGGTGGGCGCCTGATGACTTAACTCAAATGAATTACCTCGTTCTCTAGGTGGGCGCCTGATGACTTAACTTGAAATGAATTCCCTCGTTCTCCAGGTGGGCGCCTGATGACTTAATTTGAAATGTATTCCCTCGTTCTCTAGGTGGGCGCCTGAAGATGTATTCCCTCATTCTCCAGGTAGGTGACTGAAGATGTATTCCTTCGTTCTTCAGGTGGGTGCCTGATGACTTAACTCGAAATGTATTCCCTCGTTCTCCAGGTGGACACTTGATGACTTAACTTGAAATGTATTCCCTCGTTTTCCAGGTGGGTGCCTGATGACTTAACTTGAAATGAATTCCCTCGTTCTCCAGGTGGACGCCTGATGACATAACTTGAAATGTATTCCCTCGTTCTCCAGGTGGGCACCTGATGACTTAACTCGAAATGTATTCCCTCATTCTCCAGGTGGGCGCCTGATGACTTAACTTGAAATGTATTCCCTCGTTCTCCAGGTGGGAGCCTGATGACTCAACTTGAAATGAATTCCCTCGTTCTCTAGGTGGGAGCCTGATGACATAACTTGAAATGTATTCCCTCATTCTCCAGGTGGGAGCCCGATGACTTAACTTGAAATGAATTTAGAATAACTCTGAAAATAATTCCCTCATTTTCCAGGTGGACGCCTTCTACATGCCTTGGAATTTGTAATAACTTTGAATATAATTCCCTTATTTTCGAGGTGGGTGCCTGATGACTTAACTTGAAATAAATTCCCTCGTTCTCCAGGAGGGCGCCTGATGACTTAACTTGAAATGAATTCTGAAAATAATTCCCTCGTTTTCCAGGTGGGCACCTGATGACTAACTGAAATGAATTCCCTCATTCTCCAGGTGGGCGCCTAATGACTTAACTTGAAATGAATTCCCTCATTCTCCAGGTGGGCGCCTGATGCCTTAACTTGAAATGAGTTCCCTCGTTCTCCATGTGGGCGCCTGATGACTTAACTTGAAATGAATTCCCTCGTTCTCCAGGTTGGCGCCTGATGACTTAAGTTGAAATGAATTCCTTCGTTCTTCAGGTGGGCGCCTGATGACTTAACTTGAAATGTATTCCCTCGTTCTCCAGGTGGGCGCCTGATGACTTAACTTGAAATGTTTCCCTTGTTCTCCAGGTGGACGCCTGATGACATAACTTGAAATGAATTCCCTCATTCTCCAGGTGGGCGCATGATGACTTAACTTGAAATGAATTCCCTCGTTCTCCAGGTGGGCGCCTGTTGACTTAAATAGAAATGAATTCCCTCGTTTTCCAGGTGGACGCTTGATGACTTAACTTAAAATGAATTCCCTCGTTTTCCAGGTGGGCCCCTGATGACTTAAACTTGAAATGAATTCCCTCGTTTTCCAGGTGGGCGCCTGAACTTGACTTTGAAATAACTCTGAAATGAATTCTCTCGTTCTCCAGGTGGGTGCCTGCAATCAAAACAACAAAACAAACAAAATTTGCTGCCCCAGTTTGTACCAGGAACATTTGTGAGTGTTAGTTGAATCCCATTTTTCAGGAGGGTTCTGAAAACTTAAAACCTAAATCCCATTATCTAGGAGAGTCCTGAAAACTTAAAACCTAAATCTCATGATCCAGGAGTAGGGGTGTGCATTCGATTTATCGATTCGATTTTGACCCTTATCGATAATTACTTATCGATTATCGATTTGTACATATGCTTATCGTTATCGTTTCAATAAGGTTTCGATTTTTTCGATTTCGGTTTATCGATTTTTGGGGCTTATCGATTCGGTTATCGATTACACCAATAAGAAAATTTGCGGGATTCCACCAATAAGAAAATTTGCTAGCTCTAAGCGATGTTGTCATGTTTAGTACCCTTACTTAATATATGTATACTATGTGTAAAACATGTATAAATAGTGGATAGCTAATAGAGATAGACGGCTAATCATTACTATATCATACCAAATGATACTACGATTAATTGATTTAATTCAGGCAGACTAATTATTCTTCAGCTCCTTACCTAACTGACCAAAAGAACTTCTACCAAATTACAATCAACTTACTGAGAGAACCCATTTGGAGATAGAGAATTATCAGATCTGTGGAAGAAACCGAGAAAGGAGGAATTTTGAGTGAAGAAAATTTAAGGTTTCAGCAGTTCAGCTCTAAAGGGGCAGGAGGGTAGGGCCGTAGGGGAAAATCTTGAGGCAGAAGCAGCGTGAAGTCATGAAGAGGAAAGAAAATAATAGGGTAGGGAAAATTAGAAAATAATAAGGGTAGAGAAAAATGGAAGTAATAAGTTAGGGTAAAGAAAACCACGGGTTAAAAAAAAATATAAAAAAAAAATAAAAAAAAAAATAAAAAATAAAAAAAATTCTTATCGATTTATCGATAAATCGATAAGCGAAGTGGACAAAATCGAAATCGAAATCGATAAATCGATATCGATAAATCGATAACAAATAATCGATTCGATTTATCGATAAACCGATTCGAATGCACACCCCTATCCAGGAGGGTCTTGAAAACTTAAAACCAAATCCCATTATCCAGGAGGGTACTGAAAATTAAAACTTAAAACTAATCCCATTATCCAAGAGGGTCCTGAGAACCTAAAACCTAAATCCCATTATCCAGGAGGGTCTTGAGAACTTAAAACTAATCCTTGAAAATTTGAAATCAAATCCCATTATCCAGGAGGGTCCTGAAAAGTGAGAATGAACTTACCTGAGCCAGGCTCTCTTCCTGGAGGATCTCTGTAGAAAGAACAAAATTCCTTGCCCCTGAATCATGCTTTCCTCATGGAGGGTCCCTGCAAATCAGATAAATTTTCTTGCCCCTGTTTCAGATAACTAAAATCTTGTTAGTTTGAAAACGTGGTGATTAGTTTGTGGCATCATTGCTTAGTGTCTGCTTCTGCCACTGCCATGCTTCATCCTGATTAGCTACCTCGGGCCAGCAAGGGATTGTTTGACCGTTCAATCGAAATTGGACCACAAAACCTCTAAATGACCCGAATCTCTTACATTCACTTGTCTCCTTGTGTTTTCATTCTGAAAGTTGATGAATCTTTGTGTTTTCTCAAAATTCAAGAATAACCTTATCACATGAACTTCAATTACCACCATACTGCTTATTCTGAATCATGTCACTTGTGATGTGCTTGGCCGAACTCTGCTTTGTGCAATTTAAAAGCTGGCGGTAGGCTTTGAAATCCTTTCCTTCTTGTTCAACAAGGCTAACTCGAAAGAGACTCATAAATATAGACTCAAAGAGCACAATGAAGTGATTTTTGGCAAAAGGAACAAAGGAAAATTTTGAACAAAGATGACTATGTGAAGAAGAATGGAGAAATAAACAGTCTTATCTGAGTGAAGCAGCTGGCTCCAATGATCATAACATGCATTTCAGATTGATCAGCCTAATCCGTCCAACCAATCATATTTTCAGTTCATGTCGTGTCTTCATATTTCAAAACTGGGCTTTCAATGATCCAATTTCTTTGTAAAGTCACGAACCTCATTCAACTTGTAGTGCCCCGAAGGTTTTTCACCAACAAGCCTCTCTCATTTGTTCATCTCTCAAGTCACCATCGTCTTATGGTGCCCGCGAGGATTTTCACCAATAAGACTCTCTCATTTTAAATTTCTCTCAGCTCACAATCGCCTTACGGTGCCCATGAGAGCTTTCACCAATAAGACTCTCATTTTAAATTTTCTCTCAACTCATCATGAACACAGTGTTACGCGTGAGGTAAATCATACCTCTATCTCGCTTGACTTAGCATCCTCAAATATTGATCAGAAAGACTTTTTTTGGACCGTAATATAGGCTTTTAGACAAGGTTAGAAAGAAAAGGTGGTATGAAGGCTCAAAATGATTTAAGATGAAAGGGTTCAAAATTACAACTTTTGGAATCAGATCTTTTTGGCCAAAATTAAACTTCTGCTCCAGTTTCATGGAGTCTGGGAATTCTTTTTTTTTTCATTTAATATTTTTTTTGGATTTTTGTTTTGATGGGACCGAACCTTAGAGTAAGGTTGCCTAAGTATCCTTAAAAGGAATCAGGTCGAACGTAGTTCAAACATTTGACCTGAATTTTTTCATATTTTTTTCTTTTTCTCTCTTTTTATCCTTTTCTTTTATTTTCTTTTCTTCTTTTTCTTTTTCTTTTCTTTTCCTTTCTTTTCTTGTAACAACCCGACTGGTCGTTTTGAGCTCTAGCGCGTCGTTCAGCAGTTTGAGGCCGTGAACAGCTCCATTTCAGGTATTATGACTTGTAGGTGTGGTCGGAATTGAATTTCGGAAAGTTTAGAGTTGATTTGGAAAGAAAATTCTCATTTCAGAAGCCTTAAGTTGGAAGAATCAACTAAGATCAGAATTTTGAGTAAACGACCTCCGAATCAGGATTTGAAGGTTCCAGCAGGTTCCTATGATGATTTTGGACTTGGGCGTATGTCCGGATCGGGTTTTGGATAACCCGGGAGCATTTCAGCGTATAATATGGAAGTCATGATTTTTGAAGGAATTTTCTAAGTTTGGCTTGAAGTGTATTTCAGTTATGTTGATGTCCGTTTGGGATTCTGAGTCTGGGAATAGCTTCGTATGGTGATTCCGGAGTTGGGAGCACGATCGGAAGTGAATTCGGATGTCCGGAGGTCATTTTGAAGTCATTTGGCTAAAGATAAAAATTTGAAGGTTTTTGAGAAATCCGACTGGAAGTGGAAGTTTTGATATCGAGGTCGGAATGCGATTCCAGAAGTTGGAGCAGGTCCGTAATGTCAAATATGACTTGTGTGCAAATTTGGGGTCAATCGGATGTGGTTCGATAGGTTTCGGCATCGGATATAGAAGTTGGAAAGTTCTAAGTTCATTAATCTTGAATCAGGCTGCGATTCGTGATTTTGATGTTGTTTGAGGTGATTTCAAGGCTCGACTAAGTCCGTGTGAGGTTATGGGACTTATTCGTGTGATTGGACGGGGTCCCGAGGGCCTCGAGTGTGTTTCGGGGTGGTTCCGGGTTGTTTTCAAGTGTTTTTGTGCTGCTGGTTTTCTGGTGTTTTGGGGGTTCAGTGCGATCGCAGCCCTAGTAGTGCGATCGCGGAGAAGGAATTAGAGGGGCTGGTAATTTGTCGTGTGTGATCGCACTTGGATGTATGCAATCACACAGAGGGGGATTTTGGGGCCTGCTGCACTGGTATATGCGATCGCAGTTGTTGTTGTGCGATCGCACAGAGGAAAAATATGAGGCTTCAGATTTTGGCTTGTGCGATCGCAGCTGTGACTGTGCGATCACACAGGGTGTTCTGGGAGGCTTCTGGGATTTTTTCTTGTGCGATCGCGGTTGATGTTGTGCGATCGCACAGAAGAATGCCTGGGCAGTGTATCATTTTAAACGGGATTCTTGGCTCATTTCTCCCATTTTCTTTTGGTGTGGGGAGATTTTGAGGGACTTCAAGAGAGGATTTTATTCATGGATTGGGTAAGCAATTTCTTTATATTCTTAAGATAAATACATGGCTATTACATGGAATTATACATTAAAATTGTGGAATAATTTGGAATTATTGAAGAAAACTTAGAAATGGTAATTTGGATTCTTAGCCACGAATTTGAGCATGGAATGTAGAGTAAATTGTATATTTGAACTAGTAAAGCTATGGGTAGAATATATCTTCGAGAAATTTCGGATTCCGGGTACGTGGGCCCGAGGGCATTTTGGTCATTTCACTAAGCGGGGTTGGGAAATTATATAATTTGGAATTATTGCAAATATTAGAGTATATTTTCATTGGTTTTTCGTGAATTGGATAGTTTCGGGGCGTTGTGCGTCCATTAGAGTCGTCGGAAGGGCTTGGAAACCGGTTATGGAATTTCGGAGCGAGGTAAGTCTCCTTTATAACTTTGTGAGAGGGAATTGTCCCCCTAGGTGAATTAATTAAGTATGTGCTATTATCTTCGGGGGCTACGTACGCACGAGGTGATGGGAGTCCGTGCGTAGCTACTATTATGCCATGTCTGGGTAGTCTAGGACCCACTAGCATGCCTTACGTGTTGTACCTGTGATCCTACCTGTAATATTAAACTGCTAATATAATCGAAATCGTAATTGAATATCTGAAGAAAACTAGAGTTCATTTTCTTAATCATCTAGAAAGAGAATTNTTTGGACTTGGGCGTATGTCCGGATCGGGTTTTGGATAACCCGGGAGCATTTCAGCGTATAATATGGAAGTCATGATTTTTGAAGGAATTTTCTAAGTTTGGCTTGAAGTGTATTTCAGTTATGTTGATGTCCGTTTGGGATTCTGAGTCTGGGAATAGCTTCGTATGGTGATTCCGGAGTTGGGAGCACGATCGGAAGTGAATTCGGATGTCCGGAGGTCATTTTGAAGTCATTTGGCTAAAGATAAAAATTTGAAGGTTTTTGAGAAATCCGACTGGAAGTGGAAGTTTTGATATCGAGGTCGGAATGCGATTCCAGAAGTTGGAGCAGGTCCGTAATGTCAAATATGACTTGTGTGCAAATTTGGGGTCAATCGGATGTGGTTCGATAGGTTTCGGCATCGGATATAGAAGTTGGAAAGTTCTAAGTTCATTAATCTTGAATCAGGCTGCGATTCGTGATTTTGATGTTGTTTGAGGTGATTTCAAGGCTCGACTAAGTCCGTGTGAGGTTATGGGACTTATTCGTGTGATTGGACGGGGTCCCGAGGGCCTCGAGTGTGTTTCGGGGTGGTTCCGGGTTGTTTTCAAGTGTTTTTGTGCTGCTGGTTTTCTGGTGTTTTGGGGGTTCAGTGCGATCGCAGCCCTAGTAGTGCGATCGCGGAGAAGGAATTAGAGGGGCTGGTAATTTGTCGTGTGTGATCGCACTTGGATGTATGCAATCACACAGAGGGGGATTTTGGGGCCTGCTGCACTGGTATATGCGATCGCAGTTGTTGTTGTGCGATCGCACAGAGGAAAAATATGAGGCTTCAGATTTTGGCTTGTGCGATCGCAGCTGTGACTGTGCGATCACACAGGGTGTTCTGGGAGGCTTCTGGGATTTTTTCTTGTGCGATCGCGGTTGATGTTGTGCGATCGCACAGAAGAATGCCTGGGCAGTGTATCATTTTAAACGGGATTCTTGGCTCATTTCTCCCATTTTCTTTTGGTGTGGGGAGATTTTGAGGGACTTCAAGAGAGGATTTTATTCATGGATTGGGTAAGCAATTTCTTTATATTCTTAAGATAAATACATGGCTATTACATGGAATTATACATTAAAATTGTGGAATAATTTGGAATTATTGAAGAAAACTTAGAAATGGTAATTTGGATTCTTAGCCACGAATTTGAGCATGGAATGTAGAGTAAATTGTATATTTGAACTAGTAAAGCTATGGGTAGAATATATCTTCGAGAAATTTCGGATTCCGGGTACGTGGGCCCGAGGGCATTTTGGTCATTTCACTAAGCGGGGTTGGGAAATTATATAATTTGGAATTATTGCAAATATTAGAGTATATTTTCATTGGTTTTTCGTGAATTGGATAGTTTCGGGGCGTTGTGCGTCCATTAGAGTCGTCGGAAGGGCTTGGAAACCGGTTATGGAATTTCGGAGCGAGGTAAGTCTCCTTTATAACTTTGTGAGAGGGAATTGTCCCCCTAGGTGAANTCTAGGACCCACTAGCATGCCTTACGTGTTGTACCTGTGATCCTACCTGTAATATTAAACTGCTAATATAATCGAAATCGTAATTGAATATCTGAAGAAAACTAGAGTTCATTTTCTTAATCATCTAGAAAGAGAATTGATTCCTATGTGGATAATTGTATACCTGGTTGGGTTATATTATGGAATACCATTAAACTTGGCAAATGAGTTTCAAAACAAAGATTTAAAAACTATAGCTCATGTTCCTTTAAGAAGAATTTTACTTCTTTCCTGAGAAAACTGCTTTCTTGATAAAAATACGGATTTATTATGTGGATATGTGTACATATGAGCACCTGAGTTGCAGGTATGATTCGCGAGCAGGCTAGCCTTATTATTTGTACGTATAACCGCGTTGCATGATTGATTCGCGAGCGGGGCAGATAGATGCATCTATGGTTCGAGTCGTTCGACCCTCGGCAGTGCACAATTTATTATTGTTGGTCCGCATCGTTCGATCCTCGGTATTGCTTACGCATGATATTTACTGCGTAGTTGCTATGATTTTTACCTGATTACTGGCCTGGAATTTTAAGTTGTCAATTGAAATGACAGAGATTTAAAGTTATTAAAAATTTTGAGAGAAGTTGTGCCTTCCTGTTGGTAAATTGTTATTTGATCAAATCACTCATGTTGATTAATTGTTAATAATATGACGAAGTTTTAAAGTGTTAAAAGTGGGAAGATTTGATATTATTATTCCTGAACTTAATAAATTGCCTATGATAATCATGTTTAGTGTCACACTTGAATATTCTAAATTGACCTCAGCGAATGTCTAATTTGACCTCTTGTCACTACCTCTCTAAGGTTAGGCGGACGACTTACTGAGTACACATTGTTTTTGTACTCATGCTACACTTGCTGTGCATTTTATTGCACAGGTACTTTCATAGCGATGTGGATGATTGGAGACTTACGCGAGTTGCATCATCCGGAGGCGATCCGCAGCTGACAGAGTCTCCCTCATACTGTATTACATAATTTTATTTTCCCTTGTCTACTTGTATTTCGGACAAGCTTAGTAGAAATTGAAAAATTCTTAGAAATTTCTCATGTACTTGTGACACCGGATTTTGGGGATGTGTTGGGATATATTTGTTAAAATAGGACAATTTAAACCATTGTATTTACTGAACAGATTTTATTTAGTTAATATGTAATAAAGTGAAAGAAATTTTTTTTCATAAATGTTAAAACCGGAAATTATTTCAATTAATTAATGATTGGCTTGCTGACAATGATGTCCGGCGCCATCACGACCTTATGGATTTTGGGTCGTAACATTTCTTTTTTTTTTCTATTCCATATCTTTCCATCCTTTTGTTATTTTCTATTTTTTTTCTTTTCTATTTTCTAACTCTATTTTCTGATTCCAAAAGAGGGGTATGAAAGAAAAATAAATTAAGGGTCAACAGGGGTAGCAAAGGATGAAAGTATTTGGGTAGCAGAACAAAATGCCTTCGTCATTTCAACTTTAAACATGCCAAGTACAAATACAATTGAAGATAAGCAAAGAACTCATACATGGTACCTCTTGACTGCATCAAAATTGATAGCCATATCTACACATTTTCCTTCTATGTCTGTTAAATACAAAGCACCGTCGTGCAACACTCTTGTCACAATGAATGGCCCCTGCCAGTTTGTGGCGAACTTGACTTTAGCTTCAGCTTGATGTGGAAGAAAGTATTTCAACACTGACTGATCTACCTCAAATTTTTTGAGAGACATTCCCTTGTTGTATGCTCTTATCAACCTCTTTATACTAGTTGCCTCAATTTCACTCAATTCAAGCTTCAGGTTATCTCAACATGTGTGAATCTTTGCTTGTTTCCTCAAACGCATATTTTATCATATTCAAAACTATGTTTCATTATTCCATGATCAGATTGGCTTTCAAGATCTGGCTAAAAACTCCGCATGCATGTCATGTCACTATAACTCGCCTGAAATGAACTATATACAAGAAAAGAACTAAACAAAGACCGTAAATAACAGAAAAACAAAATCTTATTTGACCAAAGGATGGAAGGGTTTGAACAACACCGAAACAAACCTAGATGAAAAACTCAGCGACGAAAAACTAACTAACAAGACTCCTAGAGATAAGCAAAAGAGGATGGAAGGGTTTGAATCACCAAAAAAACAAGATAAAATCTGGATTACGACCCCGAAATAACCAGATAACAGAAAAGAAGTCAAAATGAACTGCCAAGACTCCTTCCCGACTAGGAAATGAGATGCTTTCTAATTACTAAGCTCGAGATCTTATTCACTGAGTTGCACATCAAAATTACTGGGACCTCCACCCACTTCAATCACATTGTCTTAACCAAGTGGCTCATTGACTCATTTGAGATGGTTTTGGGGGGTGAAGTGTGAAAAAGTTGTGAGGAGATATCAACAGCAGTAGGAATCTGGATTTGTGACAGTGGCGGAATGGTGACAACGCTTTCAGAGTGTGGGAAATAATGGTTGTCCGGTCAATGCGAGAAAGAGAGAAGTGATGTAAACATAAGAATGGAAGGTTTTCTTGTCAGCTGTCGGGCCAATGAGGCTTTTCTAGCTTTACCTACACGGCAAGGGAAAGATCAAAGGCGAGGTGGGAAATGCCCCGCACGAACTATCTGATCAAGTTTTTCTCTGATTCTCAGGATAATATTGAAATGTGGATCCTCAGGCGGACGCCCACTAATCCAGGCTTGGTAAATTTTGGCCATATGTCCTTTCAACCGTAGGACCTTTTTTTCAACTCAAATTCTGATTCAACAATCCCCTTAGGCGGATCAACAACACTTGTGTCCCAGTCGTTGCCAGTCATGGCTACCTTGCTATTTGACCTTGTGTTGTACGGATGACTCGCCACAAACTAACCACCCTCTATTATAATAACAATTAAAATACTAAGAGGAGCAAAACAAAGCCAACATGTTAGCGTTAGGGCATTTATCAGATAAAAATATGACGTTATGTGCAATGCACCTAGCAATAATTAATGGTTATAGAATGACTTCAAGGGTCACAAGGTCATTTGGCGTCATCCCAATTTTGTTTATTTCAATTTTATATTCTTTCTTTTCTAGCACTTCGTGGCTTGCTCATTTTCCTTCCTCTATTTTCTTTCTAACTATCACCGTTTTCTTTCTATCACCCCCACGTCCCACAACTTCATTCTCCTTTTCTTTTTCTTTTTTATTTTTTTTTTCAAACATTTAAGAAAGTGATTTGATCGAACCCTATGTAGGTTGCCTACGTATCATGTTCCACATGAATCAGACCAAGCATAGTTCTGAAAAAGCGATAGATAAAATAAACTAAAAGAACAAGAATCTTTTTGAATTTTTCATTTATAATTTTTTTCACATACAAAATAGGAAATATTAGAGCAAAAGACTTGACGAACTCAACTAAACTATGACAGACTCTGACACCACGTGAAAGACTCAATATTACTGTACAAGACTAGAAAATAAAGGACAACATGAAAAAGAACTAAAAAATATTTAAAACATTTCTTCAAGGAAGCTCCCAAACATCTGTCATGCTCGAGCTCTGGTAAACGGATTCATGCCTGAATAAGAAAAATTAGACGAAATAGAGTTAGTGACTCAATACACTATGGCACATTCTATTGGATACATGCAAGACGTAATTGAGCTATTTTTTGCAAAAGAACCTATATGGCCAAGGGTGGCTAAAAGTGCAAACCCAACAAAAGATGACCTCAAGGCATGAAAATACCTCACTAAGGCTTATATGACTTCAAACTCCCAACAAATATTCCCCTAGAAAATACTTTGCAAAAGTGACCCATTTTGCAAAAATGGCCGATGTGGCCAAATGCGGCTAGAGATGCAAACTCAACAAGGACGGGCCTTAAGGTAATATGAAACCTAGTTGTGGACTCAAGATCCTAATACTTGGGTCATTGAACCACTTTTGCAAAAATAACCTCATTTTGAAAAATAGTTGATGTGGCCAAAAGTGGCTAGACATGCAAATTCAACAGGAATGGACCTTAAAGCTGAGAGGACACCTTATTGTAGACTTAGTGCTCTAAGACATGTTAATAAAACACTTTGAGAAAATAGCCCTATTTTGCAAAAATGATTGATGTGACCAAATGTGGCTAGACATACAAGATTTGGCTAAGACCCCACGAAGCCGAGAACCTAAGACTCACTAGGAAAACCGAACCCTATGTGGGCTGCCTATGTATCCCGCCCTGAAAGACGAGAATCAGATTTGCGTAGTTCAGGGGGATTGGATATGAAAGATAATTTTTTTTTAAAAACACACAAATTGAAAAAAATAATATTTTTTTTGTATTTTTGAAAAATGATGAAACGTACATTTTTTGGATTTTCTTTTCTCTTATTTTTTATTTTTGGAAAATGATGGGAAAGTGTAAAATCTTTTGGATTTTCTTTTTCTCTTTTCTAATTTTTGGAAAATGATGGGAAAGTGTAAAATATTTTTGGATTTTCTTTTTCTCTCTTTATTTTTATTTTTGGAAAATGATGGAAAAGTGTAAAATATTTTTGGATTTTTCATTTTCATTTTTTTTGTCTTTTTCTTGAAAAAGTTGTCAAAGAAAAACATAATTGGGCCCTACTTGACTCATTGTTCACCCTTCCTTTCTTTCTCATTTACCCTCAAACCGTTATTGGTCCGCCAAATGATCCATTTACCCTTAAAGATGTAGCATGTAGCACATAGGGATGATTAAATATCTTCTGGGCCATGGGCCCACTTTGACATAATTTGGACATGCCTCCTACAAAGGGACACGGTGCCTGGGACCGAGCCCTGTTAAGTATGATGACATGATGCAAATAAGCATGACCTAAAGGCTGACCTAAGGTTGAGGTTTACTAGACAAGGCAATTTGGGGGGGCACGTGGTCGATGGCGACTGCTCTAGCTATCCGCCCACTCCACGCTCACATGCGACCCCCCCAAATACACGGGTGACTCAAAGAAAAGGCCGTGTACGCTCAAACATACTCCGGAAGACTTGTTGCAGAAAGAAGACCCAGGGTTATGCAAATGATGACAATTTATAAAGCAGTAACACATAAAGGAAAAACTGTAAACAAATAAGCAGCTAACAAATAATAAAACGACATAAACAAAAAATAAAAAATTAAAATCAAATAAAGCAAACAAAACACATAAAAATCTCAAACGAATATTTTAAGAAGCCAACAATATCAAGTACTAGCTCGAACCTGCAACTCCTCAGTAGAGTCGCCCGAGATGTCACACCCCTTTTTTTTTCAAAAAAAAATTTACTAAATATTCTTAAAATAATAAAAATATATTTGCAAATTTCGAAAGTGTTTTCAAATTTGGAAGTGACAAAAGATTGTGTTTTAAAAGGATTAACTTAGAGTCGTCACCTGGCATTTGATTTCGGAGTGCCAGGTCACCGCTTTTTTTATTTAAATAAAAAAAATGACAATTTCCTTTCAAAACACATTTGACTCTTAAACTAAGTATGCACCAGAGATTCAGGTAAGGGGGTTCATTTGACTCGGGGAGAAGGTGTTAGACATTCCCCGAGTCCCGTAACTAGTACGGTTACGTACATGATCAAGTTGGCTTTTAAGATATTCAGACTGCGGTAGAAAAACACAAAAAAGAAAATAAACAATCAAAAGAGGCTCGAGGTCGTCCCCACCTAATAAAATAAAAATAAAAATAAAAATAAAAAAATAAAATCCTATTTTATGCTTCCTCAAATTGTTTCGTCTTTGGCCTTCATTTACAGAATACTGCGGGGCATTCCTCGGAATAAAATATATACAAACTCTTCGGGGCATTCCCCTGATGAAACCATAATAAACTAAAGGGAAACGACCTCTTACCTCGAAAATTCAAACAAAATCTTAAAGGTTTGCCTACCCTAGTATGGTCGGCCTAGGCATACTACTAACGAATTAGACAAGTAATAAACAAAATAAATAAAAATCAGCACATACCAAATATTCAATTGTATCTACAAACCTATGGTCATCTATTTAACCTATTTACCAAACATTCACGGCTCAATTGTTTAAACTTTGTTGGTATAGGCCCTCCAATTAATTTCCTACTGCTTAGCACCAAATTCATTTTAGTTCATTAAAGTATCACTTGCAACCCATTAACTAAAAATTCCAGCATTTATTCACACAGAAAAATGCAATCAATAGTTCAAATAATCATTGTCCTATCAATATAATCTAGTTAATATGGACAAATTACAGGTAATTCAATAAATATAACACCTAATTAACATAATTAAAATAGAGTGTTAGAGAGAAAGATAGACCTCAAGTTGTGACACCCTTTCAACTATGGCAACAGTGGTACGAACAAGAGCCCGGAACGGGGAAAACTCAAGCACCGAAACGACCTCAATCAAACACCATCGGATGCCATGGTTCCAAAATTAAAAATCAGAAATGAAGTTAAAATATGAAGAAATATTGATTGATCTCGAACGGCTCGAACAGAACCTCTAATCGATAACAGACTCGGGTCTACTTTGAATTAATTCTATTCCCATACTTGAAAACCAAAAATCAAAACCAAATGAAGAAACAGAAATGTTCTAATACTTCAAACCAACTTCATCTTTGAAATCGAAAACAACAGAAGAAACCAATGTGTTTATATATATATATATATATATAGTGAAATCTAATTGAGCTGATTCTTCATATCTGAACTTACACTAAATTCCAAAAGGAAAAGTCAGAATCCAAAAACCAAAATCCCTCGTTTTTCTTTCTCTTCGTTTCTGCGTGTGTGTGTTACTCAAAGGTCGTCGCCAAACTTCCGGCGAGTCTTTAGTGGTGAGACTAACAGCTGCTATAGAGGAGTTTTTAGAGGGAATGGGTGAGAGTTTTGGTGGAGGTCGTGTGAGGAGTGGTGGTGGTTGTTTAGCTGCTGGGGGGTCTGTTGATGTCCAAGGGAGAAGAAGAGACGGCGATGGTGGCGATGGGCTAAGAAGAAGAAGAAGGAGGTTGGTGGCGGCTATGGTGTTTGAGGAGATGGGCGGCGATGGGGTGGTATTTGAGGTTCACTCTTGTCTTCTGTGTGTGAGGTTTAGGAGATGGGGATATGGGTGGTGTGAGAAGAAATGTTGTCGACAGCGACCGTGAGGGAAAGAGGCGGCGGCGATTTTTTTTTTTTTTCAAGGTGTAAGGTCTCCCGAAGAAGAAGATATCAGGGGAGGGGTCCTGTAGGTTAATAGGGTATTGGGCTAGATCTTATTGGGCTTCAATGTTGGGCCAAAGACTAAAATGAGATAAAACAACCCAAAACTCATTTTTTCTTCTAAAATGATATAAAATTTATAGTATAAAATATATAACTAATTCTATTTAATCAAAATAAACAATATTATATTGCAAAACTATTTTTGGTATTTTTTCAAGATTATATAAAAATAAAAATGGATTAAAAATAATATCTTTCTAAAAATACTTAATACGAGAATTAAATAGAGAAATATGGAATTATTTTTGTAATTTTCAATTTGTGTGCTTAAAATAAAGTAAAAGAGTAAAAAATAGTAAAAATAGTGATATTAGGCCTAAACTAAATATTTAAACGCTAAAATGTATAATATCTCGGGGAGGGTAAAAAATTACGTGTCTACAGTCAAAAGATCCTAAAACACTGTCAGACATCGAAATAATGAATCAAGAATCATAATGCAAATGAAGTTAGGTCAAATAAATAAAACAATGAATCGGAACAGCCAAAGAAAAATTGGTTCAGTTTGGAAAGGTCCATGCATTGCAACAAGAATACTGCCAAAAGAGTGCGTTGTACTTGGGGCTCGAAGAAAATGTCCCTGAAACAACTGTCAACGCAGGTGCAGTCAAAAGATACTATGTTTGATCCTTCATATATTTTCAAATGTTCTCTGGTTGGGATGACGAAGGCTTTCATTCTCGCTACCCAAAACACCATTAACCCTTTTGCAAACCCTTTGGGCCGGTTATTATTATTTGATTATCCTCTTTGAAACCCGAAAGTGTTATTGAAAAAAAAAAATAACAACAACAACAACAAAAAAGACAACAAAAAAAAGAGAAAAATCAAACCAAAAAAAGAAAAGGAGAACAAGGAAAGCAAAAGAAAGAGAAAAGAAAACAAAACAAAAATAAAAAACAAAAACAAAAGTTCCCTGAACTGCGTTCGACTTGACTCCAAAAGGATATGTAGGCAGCCTGATAATAGGCTAAATTCACATAGTTTAACGTATATTTATACTCTAACTTAAGGATGCTTCACGGTCTTAAGTGTGTTAAATGATGATAAATTGGCTCTAATGGTGATTTTTGTGTTTCACATGAGTACAATGAGCTATTGAGGACTTATGATGGTGATCCGGTCAAATTTGAAGAATAACAGGCTATGGGGTAATTTCGGGGTGATTGGAAGGCTGGAGATTTAGCGAGGCAGTGAAGAACCCCATTAGCGCGGGTTGTAGCGCGACCTTAGCGCTCCCGCGCTATTCTAGCTTTCCGGAGGCAGTGGATAACCCAACTAGCGCGGGCATTAGCGCGTGACTAGCGTGCCCGCGCCAGTCCAGACGCGAAAAAAAGAAGTTGGAGGGTATTTTTGGAAGTTTGGGGCCAATCCACTTAACCTATAAAAGGTTCAATTCGCCCAAAGGAGTAGATAATTAAGGGTTTAGAGTTTAGAACAAGAAAATCAAGGGCAAGAGGCAAGGAGGCAATTGGGCATCAATTCATATCTCCTTCTTTTGTGCTTTTACCTTTGCTTATGAATTCTTTTGTAGTTTTTATCATTATTATGAGTAGCTAACTTTTCTAATCTAAGGTTTTTGTGAAACCCGTTGGTAGATGACTTAATTGTGATATTAATATAGTTTTGGTTGGTTGTTAAACTCTATTTGTTCAACTACGTTCTTGTTGTAGTTGATTGAAGGGCCCTCGATTAGCTGTGCCTATTTATTATGTATCTACTTGAGAGAGAGTGCATATTTAGGTAGTTGTTTGAACAACGCCACTCCCGGAGTATAGGCGAGAGTCATAACCGAGGGTTTAGAGGTTGGATTAGAGATAACGATACCTCGGGTGCAATATAAATTGAACTGGAATGCAATCTAGCTAGCGTAACTTGAGAGAGTGCATCTAGTAAATTATCATAATTACTTGAGAGAGATTTATGGTAGCTGGAATGTTCATGAGTGATAGAGACAACTAAATCAAAACTATAGGAAGTATACAAGAAGGAAGTTCACCAACGGGGAACCATANTTTATTATTTCTGTTCAGTTGTAGTAGTAGAAACAACACAAAGTGATATACACACCATTTGAGAAAGTTGACTATTGAGAATCTAGTAATCAAAAGACGACATTTGATACGTTAAATTCCCTGTGGTATTCGACTCTGGGCAAAATACCCAGATTATATTTGCAACGCCCGCTTAGTCTTTTAATAGACATAGTTGATCGTGATCAAATTTTGGCGCCGTTGTCGGGGAGTTAACGGTATTATCAAGTGTAGCTGTAGGTATACATATTGCTAGGTTTCAAGTTTGAATTTCTTTTAGTATTTGATTTTTATTTTCTTTATTTTAGTTGTATTTGTTAATTTGAAAAAATATGGCATTATGAGAGTTATGTGCACCAACTCAATCTTATGTGTGGAATGTGTGTGATATGTGTGGTGGTCAAGATGGTCACTTTCATAATTGTGCTTATATTTGTTATCTTCCCCCAACCCCTTACTTTGATGGTTCTTCTTTTTCTTGTGAAGTTAATAGGAACAAAGAACCCATGTATGAGGACCTGAAAGAGATCGAGGATATGCAAAAGTGCCTTACAGAACAATATGATGAGATACAAATGTGGGTACAAAGGCAAGAGGCAAATATTCACAACTTGGAGGTTCTAGCGAATAAAGTAATTGAACCCTGTAAAGCGCAACAAGTTGACATTGTGGATAGTAGCCAATATGAGTATGAATTGGCTGCAGAAATTGCCATTATAATGGAGGATTTAAAAAAATACGAGGATGAGCTATAGGAGAAGGCTAGAGTAGAACACTAACAATCAGTCGAACTAGATTTTGAGGATACCAATGTCGTAGAAGAGATACTAGAGTCAACCAAGGATATTGAGGATACATATTTAGTTGACTCTAGTGTCATTAGTGTTGAGGATATTGACAATCCCAATGTTTATGTAGTTAAGCGCATTGGTCCACACTCCAAGCATTTTTTCATATTGTGTTTGGATGATGATATGGAAATAGAGTCATCCGAGCCACTTGAGGAGTCAAGGAGTAAGGAACAAGATGCCTACATTCTGGAATTCTTTGTGCCAGAAAGTCGGAAATACACATCTCATCCAAAGGCCAAGAAGTGTAGAATACTACATTGTTTTATTGAGCCAGTCAAATTCGTTCTACCACCCCAGGAGCATGATCACAGAGCAGAATCAAAACTTGGGGTCCAATTCATAAGTTCAAAGTGGAGGCAAAAAGTGATTCACGTCGTGCCGCGACATTAAATCAAGCGCTTGTTGGGAGGCAACCCAGCTTTACTGCTTTTGTTGTTTTTTTTAATTATTATTTTTGTGGTGTCGATTTTTGATTTTTTTAGGATCATGGAACGCAAAGCCATTGGAAGGATACAACAGCAAACCATTAGTTGGAACTAAGTGTGAGGTACCAACATGAAGGACCAGGCCTGAGAGAAGTTTGAGTACCCCATGAGATGCTAGTGCTTCGGCTTTTGGCCAACCAGAGAGTTTTTCTTTACCCTCTTGTATGTATGGGTGTGCATTAGGGACAATGCACAATTTTAAGTGTGGGGTGAAGAGATTGTCTGAGTGACTTTCTATGCTATTTTAGTTGTGTTAGTTTAATGGAATAATTTTTCTTTTTTACAAAAATCAGAAAATTTAGTGGACTCTTCCTGATGACGGATTTCTTAGGCAGTTTTCTTGAGGGAGGGTAGTCCAAAGAAAATACCAAAAAGATTTTTTTTTATTTTTGTTTTTTAGGTAGTGTAGTAACTCCCCCTTAGTTTTTCTTTTGACCGCGGTCTTTTCCAATGGCTTAGCTTGAACCGGGTATAGCTAGCTTCTTATTTTATTTTTAGTTGTTAGGAATCCTTTGGGCAAGGTGCTGAATGATAAAATGCTACCCTTAGTGTGTCACACCCAAACACCGTGAATCCTAGAGTGTGACGCTTAGGCTCACTTGTTAACTCTTGTAGAATGTCTTAATGGTGCATGTTGTAACTAACTTGAATGCTCAATGGAGTGTTTTGATGAACCAATTTGGATTGAATTATGTGCCATGTGTGTGTGAGGTATGTTGCATCTTATTCTATGTCTGTATTTGGTACCTAGAACTTGCCCCGTGTGTGTACAAATCGAAATAAAAGTTTGTTTAATCTTAGACGGGATATAGGCATTTCTTTATTAAGCCAGACACAAATATGTACCCACCTGAATGTAATTAACCATAATCAACCCCTTTGAGCTTATAAACATGTTTCTTTGATAACCACATTATGAACCATAACTAATTGTTTGGATAGCCTGTCTGTTTGAACCCTGTACCTCCCATGAGTACTTGAATTGTTAGCTGATATGTAAAAGTCAAAGTATGGGGTGGTGGTTTCATCTGTAGGAAAATCAAGGAAATAGAATGAAATGTGCAAAAGTGTAGGAAAAAAAAGAAGAAATAAAATGCAAAAGTGAAGGCCACTTAGAGAAAAACAAAAGAAAGAAATAGGACAATAAATACATGTAGTCCTTGATAATTAGTGGCATGAAAAAGAAATTTGCACCTAAAGAATAGTGGGGTATGAAGCAAAGCATGGTGAAAGTTCTGGCCAAGCATGGAAATAGGATGAATGTTAATGTAATTGTACTAAAAGTGCTTAGGGAGGTTAGTCACTATACCCCCTACCCGTCCCTTAGCCTACATTACAACCAAATAAATACCTATTGATCTTAGACTGAATAAACTCAATTAGTAGATTATTACACTACGGGCAAGCCTATGGCGTATCTGTGTGGCATATGAATGTTCTTTTTGAGAGTGAGTGAGTTCTTTCGATTTAAAGTTCATGTTTCTCTTACTATTATCTTTTGTGGAACTAATCTCAATTGTGTGAAGTGAGGGCACGTGATTTATGAAAATGAGGTAAGTCTTGACCTCCTTGTAGAGTATCTCGAGGAAGTAAGAGTATGGATTGGCATTTGAGAGTCGCCGCTTGAGGCATAGATGTTACACTGCTAGGTTTAATGCTTGTAAAATATTGTGGTGTGACACTGTAGAGAAGTGTTTGATGCAAAGAAACCTTCTAGGATGTAGTGGATTGCTCGAGGACTATCAATGATTTAAGTGTGGGGTGCTGATAATAGGATAAATCCACATAGTTTAGCGTATATTTATACTCTAACTTAATGATGTTTCACAGTCTTAAGTGTGTTAAATGATGATAAATTGTCTCTAATGGTGATTTTTGTGTTTCACAAGAGTACAATGAGCTATTGAGGACTTATGACGGTGATCGGGGAGAATTTGAAGAATAACAGGCCATGGGGTAATTTTGGGGTGATTTGAAGGCTGGAGATTTAGCGAGGTAGTGAAAAACCCCATTAGCGCGGGCTGTAGCGCGACCTTAGAGCGCCTGCGCTAGTCCAGCTTTCCGAAGGCAGTGTATGACCCAACTAGCGTGGGCATTAGCGCATGACTAGCGCGCCCGCGCTAGTCCAGACGCGGAAAATAGAAGCTGGAGGGTATTTTTTGGAAGTTCGGGGCCAATCCACTTAACCTATAAAAGGTTCAATTCGCCCAAAGGAGTAGAGAATCAAGGGTTTAGAGTTTAGAACAAGAAAATCAAGGGCAATAGGCAAGGAGGCAATTGGGCATCAATCCATATCTCCTTCTTTTGTGCTTTTACCTTTGCTTATGAATTCTTTTGTAGTTTTTATCATTATTATGAGTAGCTAACTTTTCTAATCTAAGGATTTGATGGAACCCGTTGGGGGATGACTTTATTGTGATATTAATATAGTTTTGGTTGGTTGTTAATCTATATTTGTTCAACTACGTTCTTGTTATAGTTGATTGAAGGGCCCTCAATTAGCTGTGCCTATTTATTATGTATCTACTTGAGAGAGAGTGCATATTTAGGTAGTTGTTTGAACAACACCACTCATATAGTATAGGCGAGATTCATAACCGAGGGTTTAGAGGTTGGATTAGAGATAATGATACCTCGGGTGCAATCTAAATTGAATTGTAATGCAATCTAGCTATCGTAACTTGAGAGAGTGCGTCTAGTAAATTATCATAATTACTTGAGAGAGATTTATGGTAGCTGGAGTGTTCATGATTGATAGAGATAACTAAAATAAAAACTATAGGAAGTATACAAGAAGGAAGTTCACCAACGGGGGAAACCATAACCTTAGACCTTTAATCCAATTGTTTACATCTTATTGTTAGTTAATCTTAAGTTTATTATTTCTGTTCAGCTGTAGTAGTAGAAACAACACAAAGTGATATACACAACGTTTGAGAAAGTTGACTATTGAGAATCTAATAATCTAAAGACGATATTTGATACGTTAATTCCCTGTGGGATTCGACTCTGGGCAAAATATCCGGATTATATTTGCAACGCCCGCTTAGTCTTTTAATAGACATAGTTGAGCGTGATCACAGCCTCTCCATGGGGTTCAATCACACCAAAATAGAATTTCACATTTCCCCAAAGTTTAATCTGGGGCAAATGTTATGATTATGTTCGGTGATGTTTTCGCCTGAAAGGTTCCAAAGTTGTAATTCAATACAAATTCTTTTCACCAAAATCCTGTTCAAGTCCTTCCGATCAATCGGTAAAGATGTCCAAAATTGGAGGATACAGTTACTTGGATCTGAGGCAAACAAATGAGAGAAATAAAATGAGAGTCTTATCGGTGAAAACCCACACGGGCACCATGAGGCGACGGTAAGCAGAGAAATTGAAAACGAGAGAGTCTTGTTAGTGAAAACTCACAAAGAGCACTATAAGGCGATGGTGAGAAGAGAAATGAGAGAGGTTAGTCGGTGAAAACCCGCAAAGGGAACCACTGATCGAAAAAGGATAATGGGTCACTGACATGGACACAGTCCGAGGCAAGGTTTCTCAATCTCGAGGTAATAGTTGTGATGAATTTCTGAGAGTCGGACGGTTTACACGGATCAGGCATCCAGTCCAAAAGGCATGTCATGTTCATTGAAGTTCGCATGCACTCCAGATAAGTCCTTCTTTCCTTTTCCCGAAAGGGATACCTCTTGTTTAAATTCATTGTCCATTCTATCATTTATTTTTCTTTTGAATCCCTTTCGGTCTAACTCTGTTCCGAAACTAAGGCAAAGAAAGGATGGCAAGATTGATTTACAGGGTTCTCATTTGATACGAGCTAGTATGCAAAAAGGCACCCAGCCTCGACAGGGGCATCGAGTCGACCTCGACTGGCCATGGCGGCCGATTCTTCAAACTCAAACTCCTGGAAGGAGAAAATCAAATTGAAGTGCCTATAAAGGCAAATGAAGTTGAAAAGGTTGAGTCCCACATGGCTAACCGTCTCGGCAAGGTATGAAAATCCAAAATACCTCAAATGCTCTGAAATTAAAGTTGGAATAAAGAAGCTAGAAATGAAAGGCCGATGAAGGCGAAATAAAGTTGGAAAAGCTTAAGTCCCACGCAACTAGCCGTTGCAGCAAAGTTTGAGGAGCCAAAATTTCTCCTAATGCTCCGAAGTAAAAAAAAGAAGGAAAAGAAAAACAAGTCAAAAGTGAAAGACTTACAAAGGCAAAATAAAGTTAAAATGTTGGATCCCACGCGACCAATCGCCATTGCAAAGCTTCCGAAACCCAAGGTCCCCGGGGTTAGAAATGAAATCCAATCCTCAGCAAGAAAGCAAGCGGTTGAGATCTTCGTCAAAAGGGCGAGTCGAGATCAAGAAAGTTGAAATAATCAAGGCCGCAAAACCTATCACCATTTCAAACTGACAATTGTTCTTTGTTTGAAGGAAACAGGTGTAGCCTGAAGGTAACCTTGCAAGAAGCAGGTGCAACCAAAAGAAAATTGCGCAAGGGCTAGAAGCAGCTTTGCAACAACAACTCCAAAAAGGAAAGTCTCATCTAAATTTCTTTCCCGCATTTACTCATTCTCTGGAAAAAAAAATAAGAAGGAGAAATGATGTTGAAAACAATTCAAACCTAAAGTAGTGTAGGGCCTCCAATCCCTAGCTACACTTTTTCCAACATAGGGGTCCCACTCCCTAGTTGACGCCAGCATAACTTGGTGATCTCTTTTCCTAGCAACTCCATAACCTGTTGACCTTTTCCAGACACCAGCATAACCCGATGATCTTTTTTCTTGACAACAGCATAACCTGTTGATCTTTTCCAGACACTAGCATAACCTGGTGATCTTTTACTGGCAACAACATAACCTATTGATCTTTTCCAGACACCAGCATAACCTGGTGATTTTTTTTTCTGGCAACAACATAACTTGTTGACCTTTTCCGGACACCAACATAACCTAGTGATCTTTTTCTTGACAACAACATAACATGTTGATCTTTCCCAGATGCCAGCATAAACTGGTGATCTTCTTCTTGACAACAGCATAACTTGTTGATCTTTCCCAGACGCCAGCATAACCTGGTGATCTTTTCCTGACAACAGCATAACCTGTTGATCTTTCCCAGACGCCAGCATAACCTGGTGATATTTTTATTGACAACAGCACAACATGTTGATCTTTCCCAGATGCCAACATAACCTGGTGATCTTCTTATTGATAACAGCATAACCTGTTGATCTTTCCCAGACGCTAGCATAACCTGGTGATCTTTTCTTGACAACAACATAACTTGTTGATCTTTCCCAGACGCCAGCATAACCTGGTGATCCTTTCCTGAAAACAACATAACATGTTGATCTTTCCCAGACGCTAGCATAACCTGGTGATCTTTTCCTGACAACATCATAACCTGTTGATCCTTTCCAGACGCCAGCATAACTTGGTGATCTTTTCCTGACAAAAGCATAACCTGTTGATCTTTCCCAGACGCCAACATAACCTGGTGATCTTTCCTTGATAACAGCATAACCTGTTGATCTTTCCCAGACGCCAGCATAACCTGGTGATCTTTTCTTGGAAACATCATAACCTGTTGATCCGTCCCAGACGCCAGCATAACCCGGTGATATTTTTCTAACAACAACATAAACTGTTGATTTTTTTTTCTTTCTTTCCTGACGCCGGCATAACCTGGTGATCTTTTCATGACGACAACATAACCTGTTGATTTTTCTTTCCTGACGCCGGCACCTGGCGATCTTTTCCTGACGACATCATAGCCTGTCGATCTTTTCCAACATAGGGTCTCCATTCCCTAGTTGATTTACTTTTAGACATAGGGTCTCCACTCCCTAGTCTACGTTTCCTCCGGGTACATCACTCCCGCCCTTTTATCGCTTTCAATAATGAAGTAGTATAGAATTTCGTTATAATAACTCATGAAATTTTCCTAGTGAAAACTGGGGCAGAAAATTTTTGTTCATTTGTTTTGATGTCTGAGCAGGTTATACCTCAAGGCACATGGTTCGAGACGACCAAAAGGAAAAGTCTCGACTCAGAATAAAAGAAAAGAGTTGAACCCAAAGTACATAAGCGAAAAAGATGCGGACTGCTCAAGATAAGATTGAAGTCACAGGTTTTGCATGTCCCGCCGTGATCCGTATGGCTAAAGAAGAACAAACTAGCACCTGCAGCTAGCAAACATCAAGGTTCATATAAAAAGTCTGCATGAAGCAACATTAAACGCTCAAGATCAAGCTTCAGAAGATTTATAGATAGGAATCTTGTAACTCAAAGTTGATAGGCTTAGTTAGTCTTTTTCATTTTTGATTTTGATGTAATACCAGGACTGCGAACTGAAACCTCGACGGAACGGAACTTCACTCGACTCTGCAACTCATCATTCCATCACTTTTCTTGAACTACACGCGACCTTATTCCCTTACAACCCGAGATATGTAGGTTGTCCAAAACCAAGACTCGGTCACATCCTCCTTCCTTTTAGTTTTCTACTCTTTTAAATAAAGGTCGAGTCAAAACATGTCTTGTTGTTCTTTGTCTGAAAACTCTTCGTGTTTTCAGTCAAAGAGGGGCAGCTGTAGACATGTAGTTTTGACCCTCCCCGTGATTTTACACATTTTAGCGTTTAAATATTTAGTTTAGGTCTAATATCGTTATTTTAACTAGTTTTGACCTTTTTACTTTATTTTATCACAAAAAATAAATTTACAAAAATATTTTCTTTTATTTAGCTAATTGATATT
Source organism: Nicotiana knightiana (assembly GCA_005239525.1). Taxonomy (NCBI): domain Eukaryota; kingdom Viridiplantae; phylum Streptophyta; class Magnoliopsida; order Solanales; family Solanaceae; genus Nicotiana; species Nicotiana knightiana. The sequence goes on from ML398135.1 coordinate 29,000, forward strand.
TTATCTAATTATTTTTAGTTTATCTACCTTTCATAAAAGTCGAAAAATACAAAAAGAAAAATAGTTCCACTTTGTTTTCAAAAATATTAGTATTTTGATAAGAATATTATTTTTGTGATGATTTCAACCTAATCCTAATTTTATTTTTAGTATGATATTTGAAAAATACCAAAAATAGTTTCATATTTTACAAATAATTTAGTTTAATTAATTAGATTAATTTTTACATTATGTAGTATACTTACCTTATATTAAAAGGGATTTAGCTAAAGTTTAAATATTTTTTTAGCCTAATTTTAAGGCCCAAAGTTGAAACTCATCTATCTTCAACCTTAAGATCTAACCCGAATTTTCTCCGTATAAAGAGGACCTAAGACATAAATAATGATATAGATTACACCCATCAGTCGTTCTTCACACGACAACACCACCTAATCTCAAAAGAGAGCAGCATGAGACTTCTTCTTCTTCCTAAAACATCAGTAATAAAACAGCCATGAACACTCCAAAAGATGCCTCGAATTGCAGCAAAACACCTCAAACAACTCCAAAAAATGAGCTGAAAAAACTACCATAAAACCTCACATTTTTGCACTTGAAACCAGCCCTCTGTTGCCCGTAAAACCAGTCCAAAAATGACCTAAAACAGTTCTATTTCCCAGTGAAATCAGATGCAAAACCAACTCAAATCAACCCCAATAAACAGTCCCAAGAAGTACCCCAAAACCCAGCAAAAATCACCCCAAAATCGCAGCAAAACCAGCTGCGAAAATATCCCATAAAAAGCAACGAAAATAGCTGCAAAAATGGTCCAAAATGCTGGCAGTTCCGGCTTATGAACCAGCCCAACAAACACGTCCAAACTAAGACAAAAATCTCAGCAAAACTTCACCCAAAACACCAATTTTCAGCATGTAAAAACGCCTGGAGGAGCACAAAATTATCCCTTTTCCAAGCCTTTTTCCTCCAACTTAAACCCACACAAATCAGCTATAAAATCCACCTTAAAATAGCCCCAAAATACTCCAAAAATGCTGCCAGAAACTAGCTAAATATACCCATAAGAGCGGCAAGGTTCCGACTCGGTCTTTCCGTTTCAGTCGATGAATTTGTGCTTATCTATAAGAGATTGGGTTTGCAGGCTCGTTGTTCTGCTGTTTAGACTCGTTTGAGGTTCATTCTTCCTTTTCTTTACTATTTTCGCTCCTAATATCAAATGTTTTCTTCAGTTTTCCCTTTGATTTTTGCTGTTTTTGTCTTATTAATTGTTTGAGTTAGTATATTCGCTGATTCTTGCTCTGTTTCTTGTGTGGAGATTTCAGTGTGTTGGTTTGTCCTGTTGGATCCTCAATTTATTTGGGACGGTTGTTTGTTGCTGGACATTTTTAGAAAAATAAGGGCAAGGATTTGAATTTGGGCCAAGGTAAAAATGCAATTTGAGTCTAGGATGGGCTAAGAAGAAGTGTGCCTCTAATGTGGTAGGCTATAGATTTTGGATTGGACATTAAATAAGGCAGTTAAGGCTTCCAGTAATTTCGTATCCATACAACATGACCTTTGCAACGAATCTCAAACTAGTTTAGAAATTAATTAACCTTGAACATGCCTAAAATACTTTAGGTACGACTTAATCAATGATTGTGATTGTGTACACGTTCGCATGATATAATTACGATTTTTTTTCAAAAAAAAAAAATCGAAATATGCGTTCGCGCAATTTCGGCCAAACATTCTTAATATTAACAAAGCGTGATAAATTGTGTACACGTACGCGTGACATGATCTCAACGTCGATTTTCAAAATAAAATCAAGGTACACGTTCGCGTGAAATTTGCAAAATAATTTTAATATTAATTAAGTGATATTAATTATGCATACGTATGCGTGGCATGATTTTTAACGCACTAAATAAAATGAGTACACGTACGCGTGACTCGTTTCAAAATAATTCTTTAAATACGAATAATCGAGTAATTAAAAGGCGGTAAAAATGTAAATACACATAGATATTAAAATCAGTAATTAAACAACTTAGGCCAAGTATAAATCATTAAGCGACCGTGCTAGAACCACGGAATTCGGGAGTGCCTAACATCTTCTCTCGGGTTAACAGAATTCCTTACCCGGTCTTCTGGTTCGCAGACTTTTAACGGAGTCAAAATTTTCTCGAATTGAAATTTTAAAATAAATAAATGGTGTCTCGGAACACCGTAAAAATCCGGGTGGCAACTCTAAAATTAAATAAATAATCCGAAATTCGATTATGTCACTTAAATTGGAAAAACTCCATTATCCCACCCCTATCGGGAAAAAGGAGGTGTGACAACAGGTGCTCCGATATCCAGTATATTATGCTGGAAATTTTTGCGTGTTGGATTATGCTAGAAGTTCATACACATGTGCACCGATCTCCAGTATATTATGCGGGAACTCTCCGTGTTGCAGCAACATAGTGGTTATTTTTCAATGACTTTGCAAACGCTGGCTATTTTTGAATTACCAATCCGAAAACTGACTAGCCCGTGCTATTTTTACTTATTTCAGCTTTCACTAAATAAAATGCAGCTATTAGCAAAAAAAAAAAAAAAAAGAGTTGTTCCTGTATGCATGGGCCAAATGTGAATTTAATTAAATGGGTCATAATTTGATCCGTCAAGCTCAAAATAAAAAATCCATCTACTTCTTTTTTTTTTTTTGGTAGTTGTTTAATTACCACATCAAATAAAGATAAAGCAAACTCAGAAAAACTTTTTTTCTGTGTTGATATGTTTGTTGTGTGTGCCAATTTAGGCTAATATGCAGTTCAAATAAGCTCAAACATTTACGTGAACTAATTTATATTATGTACAAACTGATCCGTCGATGAATATATGCCTAGTCCAACTCGGTCAAGTTTGAGTAGATTGACCGAGTTAGGCTAGACACATTGTTCATTGATTGAGCAGGTCTATCACAACTAAATTTTGTTCGTCATCGTAACATTAATAAGGAGATTTTGTTCAAATTGCCCACTAATTGGTATAATGTTAACTTTAAGGACTTTCTATGTAAAGAATGGCTATTCTTTTATCAAAGACATTTTTTTCAAAAAGGGACGAAATTTAAAGAGTTACAAAAAAGATTATAAATGCAAAATAAGTCATTCAACGCATATGCTACTCATGTGTAACCCCAGAGTTTCCTAAAATTATGGGCTACAAAAAAAAAAATGAAAAGTTTGAGGCTCTCTAATTTATCAAATCAACTAAGAATTAATATGTATAGTTGTTCACCCAACCATTTAAACTAAAAATAGCTGGAGATGCATAATAATAATAAGTGTATAATTAATATATAATCTATGCATACCGACTATAAAAAAGTAAACAATGAATCTAGGGAAAACGTTATACTACAAAGCACGCCCTTTGGTGGATTTATAACGTGAAGCATTGCAAAAACAACTAATAAGGAATAAAGTTCTCAAAGAACAACTCATTGGTCAAGAGATCACAAATTCACAATCAAAATTATAATATCACGAGTTTAAATTTGATTTGTCCTTTTAGGTATGACTTAAATAAAATAAAAGTCGGGAAACAAAGGACAGGAATAATCACCATGTGTTTGAAGTAGATGGTGGATCATGCTGTAAATATCAAGTGTTTACTTGAGTCTTACCCAGAGACGGAGCTAGAATTTGAAATTTATGGAATCAGTACTCGCATTCTTTTGAGTTAGTAGGTTTTAAATTAATAATTTATAAATAATTCAACAATTTTTTTAAACATAAATACAGAGTTTGGACAAAAATTACTAGGTTCAGCCGAACTCGTATCTAAGGGCCGGCTCCGCCCAGGTCTTACCTTGATATGGTAAAGCATTGCTTTTCGTTGGGTGTTTTCATAAAACTTGAGTTTCAACAACTAGTTTAGAGCTCAAAAGGGTTATTCATGTAAAGCTATTCAAACTTAATGCATATAATGATATAAAGCACTTGTCATATTCTGTAGATTGAATATTTCTCTTTTCAAATGTGAGAGCATAAATACAAAAGAATGTCTCTAAAGTCTAAAGCCATGCCTTTCGGTTTCATTTTGTAAGGGGCCGTTTGGTTGGAAAATAAATTATCCCAAAATTAGTTATCTCGGGCATAGTTATCCTTTCCTCCCATGAGAATAGAAAAGTATTACAATTTCGGAATAACTAATCCTGAAATTAGTTTTACCATAATTTTATCTTAATCAAACATGACATAAACTCATATCAAATTAATCACGAGATTAATTATTTCTTACGTCTCATCAAACGAGCCCTAAAGATTTACAAATAGGAGAGATGTTCAAGCTGGCTAGGAATGTCATTTAATTTATTTCTGATATATATGCTTCACATAGTTGATCTCAATAGTTCAGGATGGATGTATTTTAGTTGATTGGTTGATAAAATAAAAAGACCATAAAAAAAGATTTGGTATGCTATGTATTTTAATTCCTTTCTTGAAGATAATTTCAAGTGTTAGTTAATTAGAAATGAAAAAGATTTTTGAATCTTCTAGATCTAATTTTATTGGAAGCAAAAGAAAGCAAAATAAAATTCACACAACACATGGGCAAGCAAAGGAGCACACATTGGTTTTAGCTCTTGTTAGTTTTGTAAACATTACTACAAAAATCCCATTACAGGAGATTTAATGGATTACAAATGTGAAATAAAAGATGATTCACTTGGCTCATATTTCATTATATTCCCTTATATTATAGTTCATGTTTGATGGCTTAAATAAAAACATATGTACCATTCCTTCATGAGTGTAAGAATGCTTGAATTTTTCATTTACATAATTAGTTAAAAAATTAGATAGTATTTAATCTGAACGATATATATCGAAATTCGAAATACTATGATTTGAATTGTAATATATTGTTGACGACTTTCAAAATCATGCTTGAAAAATGAACCATCTTCTTACTACGTTAAAAAATTTAATTAGTTTATGATGAATTTTAACCATATTTACCAATTAGTTTATGATGAATTCTAACCATATTTATTTACTTATAGACAAATAGAAAAGAGCAATTCTAAATTGAGACGACATCATAAGTCTTCTAAATACTCTAATTCTTGACTTTTTCGCAGTCTTCCCCTGTTTCCACAAATTTACGTACCTCTGCCATTCCAAAACGGTCCCGCGAAGAAACCAAAAACAGAAACAACACCGAAAACGAGACTGAAAAATGGAGTAAAAGTGCCTCTGCAAAAATTCATCCGAACAACAAATCGACATTCATCAAAGGTTTAACCCATTTTCTCTTTCACCAAATCGCATTCTTTTTCCCAAAAAAAAAATAAAAAAATAAAAAATAAAACCCTCCTGAAATAAAATTCCAGCATCGGGACCATTTGGATTTTCAGTTTCTCACATTCTTTGATCAGATCGCCATTGTAATGTAAACGACAAACATAATTACGTAAAGGGTCTCTTAATAACCAAAACTCTTTGAATAATTTGATGTCTTGGGGATTGGGTTGGAAACGGTCATCAGATGTATTTCACCTCACATTAAGCTATGGTGAAGACGAGGCATTAGATGAGTCCACACCCACGTCATCAAGATCGTCATCATCGGCATCGACCTTCTTGGGATCATCCCCGTCGGCGGCGGCGGCTGAGGGTCAAGAAGAGAATAATATTAATAACCAAGAAGAGGAGTTATTAGGGTTTAGGGTGGAATTAGATTGGAATGTGGGGGATGATGAGGATCAAGTGGCTTTAAAATTGCAGTCACAGGTTATGGTGGCATTGCCTTCACCGCAAGACACTGTGGAAATTGAATTCAAGGAGAAAAATGAAAATGAAAATGGTGATGTGGAGGAGGATATAACAGGTGAGGTGGCTGTGGAAATGAGGGTGGTGAAAAGGAGAGAGCCACTGAAAGGTGTGATGATGTGGCGGGTGGGTAGTTCGAGCCAGCAGAGTGATGGGATGGGGGTGTTGTCGAGGTTGATGAGGTCGAGTTTCGCCAATGGGGTCGGGTTAGGAGGAAGTGGGGAAGGCGTGCCCGTGGGGTGTGCTGATCATTGGAAGAGTGTTACTGTTGTTAGTCTATGTGGTCTTGGACTAATGGTGAGTGGTTCTTCATTTAACATTAGTTCGTCTTTTTTAGTGTTTATGAATTTGCATTTATGTTTTGATGAATGTTTTTGAGTTATTTATTTGTATTGTGTTCTTGCCAAGACATAATAATTGGTCTCAACTCCTAAAAGACAAACTATTGAATAACGGGAAGAGAAGGGTTCAAGTGGAGCAGAATTAATTGCTAGGATCATGTAGCAAATTCCAACTAGTTTGGAGTTAGTTGAATTGTTGTTGTGGATATGAACAATGTAGTGTTATTCAATATATAGGGAACTTTTAACTTCAAAAAAGCATTACTTATAAGTACTGGAATCCTTTTCTTTTATTTTTCTGATTCTGAGGGAATGTAGGATAGCAGAAACTGATACTACTGATAGTTTTTATGATTGAAACCAATGCAACTATTGTTTTTAGTTTTTAGATTGGTTCTATTGATAATCAGTTTGCTATCAATTGGGTCACCCATCTTTTTATATGTTCCAGGTGCTGCCAGTAGAGATAACCCAGCTGCCTCTTCTCGAAAGGCTATATCTTGATAACAATAAGCTATCAAATTTGCCACCTGAGCTTGGTAAACTGAAATGTTTGAAAGTTCTTGCGGTGGACTACAACATGTTAGTCTCTGTCCCTGGTAAGCTTGAAAGCTTCACATGAAAACTAACAGAGTATGATGTAGATGGTTGTGAACAGTATATTTGTTTGAATTACATCTTACTCTGTTCATAAGGAGTTAGAATACAAGAATGGATGATTCATTCCTTACTTATTTCATTCTTTGATGTGGTTGGATATGATGAACAGTTGAACTAAGAGAGTGTATTGGGCTAGTTGAATTATCGCTAGAACATAACAAGCTGGTTCGACCTCTTCTCGATTTCAGGTCTCTCTATTTAGACTTATGATTGGTGAATTCTCCGTTTCTACTTGATTTCTTAGTCAAATATTGTGTCATTCTGTGCTTGAGGTCTAATATTTGAATAACTTAATTACAGGGCAATGACAAAGTTACGTGTTTTGAGGCTTTTTGGTAATCCTCTTGAATTTCTTCCTGATATTTTGCCACTCCAGAAGGTTCGCCACTTATCTCTTGCAAACATAAGGGTTGTGGCAGATGATCAGTTGCGATCAGTGAATGTGCAGATAGAGGTAATCATCACACTCTTTTTGAACTTTGAGTTGTTTCTCTTATCTAGTTGCCTTATGAAGTTGAAGAACTCTCCCTTTTTTGTTTCTTTTTGGCTGAACTGCAGACGGAGAATAATTCTTACTTTATTGCATCTCGGCATAAATTGAGTGCCTTCTTCTCTCTTATATTCCGTTTCTCTTCTTGTCATCATCCCCTGCTAGCTTCCGCCCTGGCAAAAATAATGCAAGATGAGGGGAATCGTGTAGTTGTTGGGAAAGATGAGAACGCTGTAAGGCAACTCATAAGTATGATCAGTAGCGACAATCAGCATGTGGTATGGTACCTTATATTCTGTAGGACGCTCTACCTAAATTCCTAAGCAGTTAGTGCATAAAATAGTGTTTTTGCTCAGGTAGAACAAGCTTGCTCCGCACTTTCTTCTCTTGCCACAGATGTGTCTGTGGCAATGCAGTTAATGAAATCAGATATTATGCAACCCATAGAAAGAGTACTAAAATCTGCTGGTCCTGAGGAAGTCATCTCTGTGTTGCAAGTTTTGGGCAGATTGGCGTTTGCTTCAGATATTGTATCTCAAAAGCTGCTGACAAAGGACATATTGAGATCATTGAAACTTTTGTGTGCTCACAGAAATCCAGAGGCAAGCCTTTGTTTTTCTCTTTCCTGTGTGCGATTTAGTTAAAATAAAATTGTTTTCCTGTTTCTGTTGAGTGGTCTTTGAAATTGATTAATTTGCCCCCTTAGGTGCAAAGACTAGCTTTATTTGCAGTTGGTAACTTAGCATTCTGCTTGGAAAATCGTCGCGTTCTAGTTACTTCAGAAAGTTTACGGGAACTGCTATTGCGGTTGACAGTTGCATCGGAGCCACAAGTCAGTAAGGCTGCGGCTCGCGCTTTGGCAATTCTAGGTTGGTTTCTGTATAAATGTTATGGTTCAGCTATTCTTCAACCTGGCTTTCGAATACATACTCTATCTGATTGTAGGGGAGAATGAGATTCTACGGCGTGCTATAAGAGGGAGACAGGTCCCAAAGCAAGGGTTGCGCATACTTTCAATGGATGGTGGTGGCATGAAAGGGCTAGCAACTGTGAGAATCCTTAAGGAGATTGAGAAAGGTACTGGGAAGCAGATACATGAACTATTTGACCTCATTTGTGGCACGTCAACTGGTGGTATGCTTGCTGTTGCTCTTGGGATCAAACTGATGTCTTTGGAAAAATGTGAAGAAATATACAAAAAACTTGGTGAGTTTCTGCTCTAAAAGAAGCTCGACTTCGCTGTGTCCTTTTCAGTGTTCTCAAACTTGCTGTAGATTGCTTGACAGAGTAGCAGCACTGATGCATATTCTATCTTATTCCCTGCCTCTCGAAATTCTTTTACAGGCAAACTTGTGTTTGCCGAACCTGTTCCGAAGGACAATGAAGCAGCAACATGGAGAGAAAAGTTGGATCAACTTTACAAGAGCTCATCTCAGAGTTTCAGGGTTGTTGTACATGGATCTAAAGTATGTGATGCCATAAGTTATTTTTTTTTAGTTAATTTACAACTATTCTTGCCATGCAACTTATGTCTTGTGTATTTTGATAATAGGGTTCTCCAGAATATTAGTGAACTTTTACATAAAGTAGTTATTTATTAACTTTAAGAATTCATACAGTTTAAGAAAGTGAAAAAGTTTTTCTATGTATTTCCTGCATCTTGTACACTTGTGAATCTTTTAGAACTGATCTAGTCGTTTCGTCCACTGGCATAAATATGATAAGTAACTTGAGCTAACTTTTTATCCATTTCCAATCATATGCTATGCTGGTGAAAAGAAAAAGAGGGAGTTAAGGAGTTTTGCTTCTATTAATCTTACGAACTGTTCAAAATGAACAGGCCTAATACACAAAATGGCACCTCAACTTGCAATGCCGGCCTTACCAGATAAACACTTCTAGTTGGTTAAAACACATGTTTTTGTTCTTTGATAACCGTGGTTCGGGTCAACTTGCGCTCACCTCGGCTAACTCCACGAGGTACCTGCTACCTTCCATGCTACCTTCCACCAGTACAGGTACCGGGTAACTCTGTCCACCAAGACGTTGGCAGATGGGAAGAAATCACCTAGTGGTTTTGTTTCTGCTAGGATTTGAACCCGGGACCTCTTGGTGCTTCACCCACTTCATTGACCTCTAGACCACAACCTTGGATGCGGATTGAAACACATGTTTTAAGCACCTCTACTTGGTTTATCAAAATGCGCGTTCGTCAAATGCACATAGGTGGCTAACACAAATGCCCAACTTTATGACACGTAACTGGCACATCAAGTGTGCAAACTTGGCAACTTGGCTAAGACTATCCCACTTAACAACACATACCCTTCTGATAACCAGAAGAGTGGAAGAATTCATTTTGGATTCCATTCCAAAAAATCCAAACGGAACCAATCTGCTCAATTACCTAATGGCTTTAGTTCGAGAGCGCTGACAGCCCAATTTCCCGCTTCAATTGCCGGAATAATACTGTCTCTTCGTCTCTACCCTGTATGTCTCCCTTCCTCTTTCATCTCCACCACTAACTTTTTTTTTGAGAATGATCTCCACCGCTAACTCCAACACCAAAACCACCACTTCTTCCACCACTAACATCGTCATTTCAGAACTTGAAAAGCTGAAGGTCCTTGGACATGGAAATGGTGGACCTGTGTACAAAAACTGCCACAAGCGCAGTTCAGCAATCTGTGCGCTCATAGTTTTCCATGGTGAAAGTGACCGCAGCTCACAGGAACGCCTTCGAAAATCACGCACAACCTTCAATAACGAAAGGGATAAGGGTCAAGAGCCAGTGAAATTGCGCTCCACTGGGAGGACAGAGAAGGGGAGGGGTTAAGGGGAAAAGGGATCGAGTTTCCAATCTTGTGCCAATTATGAGCTTTGCTTCTCTGATCTAGTTGCCTATCTTGGTATGGATGGAGCTTTGGGGGAGTGGCCAGGGTGGGGGAAAGGTGCGTGCTTCTTAAAGAATCTTGAAAATTGAGAAAAATATCACTGTTGGTGGAAGCAAAATCAGAAATTGGAGATCAACAATATGGAAGAGATAAGAGATGGGAGAAGACATGAGTAAGTAGGAGCATTTTCATATATTCACGCTTATATGCGTGATTCACATGCTCTCTAGCCACATAAACTAAATCAATGTCACATAAGTATGGTCAAGGGTTAGAAGCGTTTCTTATGTGAAGTTTAAACAAGTAGAGGTATTAAATTGGAATAAGTCTAAGTTAGAGGGTTCGCTTGTATACGGGGTTAGTCCCCAATTGTTAATAAAATTATTTACCGTATAAAAAAAAGAGGGTTCGCTATGTAAAGCAGTTGAAGTTGAGGTTCCATTTTGTGTATTAATCCAAAAAATATATATGATTTTACAAAGATGAAACCTCAAATTCCATACCCTTGGAATAAGGAAAAGCACTCTTTATGCACTATATTTGAGCAACTGAGCATTGCCAGCATTGGCATTAATTGGTTATAACCGAAAAACCGACTGAACCAAATTTTCTTGGTTTGCGCTTTTGGTTGATTTTTGATTTGGTGCTTGAAAAATTAGGTGATTGGTTCAGTTTTCTGTGTTCGAAATTCAATGTTTCGGGTACCTGAAAAACCGAATGAGCAGATATAGTAATATAGGGTTTTCTTGGATACTGATGCAGCTATGCTGTAACTTGTAATTTTTTGGTACCTTCTCAGTACTCCTTTACTGAAAACTTAAACTTATCAAAAAAAAAAGAAAAGTAATATAGGGTTTTCTTGGATATATAGTTAAATTTGCTCTAATAAGGCTGCCTCAAGCCATATCTGTTTATCTCTTGGGAAAAAATTCAGAGGCCCAAGGTTCATTTCTCATCAACTTTGTTCTGATGCACTGACATATCTCTAATCTAACATTCTTACATTCTAATACTTCCTCAAAATTTAAGGTGCTAAAGACAGCTCGAGTATTCAATAGTAAAAGCTACGGTGAAACTGCACCAAAATAGTCGTGGAATAGTGTCTGAACATTGGTGGAATAGTAGCCAGAACATTGGCCAAAGTAGTCTGTATCGTGATGGAACAGTGTCGGAACTATTACCTAAAAGAGGCACGGTGTTGCTGAAACGGTCACTGAAAGAATTGTTCTGGTAAGATCAGGGAAAATAGATGGTGTTGCTGGAATGGTCCCTGAAAATGTGTTGTGCCACTGGAGAAGTCTTTCAGAAAAGAGTTGGAATAGTGAAATTGGGGGAAGAGAATGGACAAATTTGTCGAGCATTAGTAAAAATAAGTGAACTCAGATGAAACTCATTGGCATTGATACCATGTGAGAAATAAGAGGAGATTGGAGAATGCATGAGACAAGTGTCTTACGCCTAGGAGGTTTTTGTAGATGGTTAATAAATAATAATAAACATATATTTTCATCTGATGTGGGACAATATATCTAGTTTAACAGTTCAACTGATGCAACTTTGTAGTTTTTACACATCTACCTAAGATTTTGTTCTTTCTCGTACTTGAAATGCTGCTGAATAAGAGGGACCTTGCAACTTTGAAATCGTAATTGACCCTCTATCTTCTTCCAGCACAGTGCAGATCAGTTTGAGAGACTGTTAAAGGAGATGTGTGCTGACGAGGATGGGGATCTTCTGATAGAGTCAGCAGTTAAAAGGATTCCTAAAGTTTTTGTGGTATCGACTATGGTCAGTGCGACACCAGCTCAACCCTTTATTTTCCGCAACTATCAGGTTATTACTGAATCCTCATATGACTCAATACTCAGACCTGATCCCTGTTATTCGGTTTGCCTGAGTAGTGTTTACTAGTTCTGCTTCTATTTTATCCTTTCTGATAGTTTGTTATTGAACCCTTTTGTTGGGAAAGTGCAGTACCCTCCCGGGACACCAGAAATTCCCCTTGCGGTCACTGACAATTTGGCTACTGCTGGCCAAGGAGCAGTAGGTGATCCAATTCAAGTTGAACATAAGCGAAATGCTTTCATGGGAAGCTGTAAGCATAGGATATGGCAAGCCATAAGAGCATCATCTGCTGCACCTTATTATCTTGATGATTACTCTGATGGTATATTCTTGCATGTGCTTAAAAATTTAACTCATGGCAAATCCTCACGAGCTGTTTTTCTCTGGATGCATGTCACTGTCATCTTTCATGACTGTGCTCTTTGTTTAATTTCAGATGTATACCGCTGGCAAGATGGTGCAATTGTTGCCAACAATCCTACCATTTTTGCCATGCGAGAAGCACAACTATTATGGCCAGATGCACGGATTGACTGCTTAGTCTCAATTGGTTGCGGTTCTGTTCCCATGAAGGTATACTGTTGCTTAGCGAATGCTTGCCTATTATGATCCAAACCACCACTGTTTTGCTTTTTACTGGCTTAAAAAGGTTCTGACATGCTATTGAAACTTGATGTATTTATGGACTGCATATGCTTGCCCGTAATTTCCATATATTTAGATTGGGGAATCTGGAAATGCACCTTTGAGGGAGTTCTTAACTAAAATCATGATTATGTGATACTCATTAAATTTTAGCGTAATTGGGCAATTTGAGACAGTTCTTAACTAAAATCTTGATTATGTGATACTCATTAAATTTTATTGTAATTGGTAACTTTAGTCAGCTGCAGATTCTTTTATTCTTCTTCTTAATATGTCGTTATGTCAGCTAGTACTTTTACTAGCTGATAATTTATCTCTTATGGTGTTCCTTGTATCATAGCATATTTCTACGATATTCATATCTTCTGCTGCTAATTTTGGAGTTGAATTCACAGTTGGTTACTTTTAAGAGAAATAGTAAAATCATTGAAAAATGTGCACAAAATCTTATTGCCAAGGTTTGAAGTTTACTCTCCATTGCTACTGGAAGTTTTGATAAAATCAAGATAAAATTTACTTCAAGCCATTTTACTTGGGTGTTCAATTTATAGGGGTTTCTGCTATTTTCCCTGCTATGTTAGGTCCGCAAAGGTGGCTGGCGTTACCTTGATACTGGCCAAGTGTTGATAGAGAGTGCATGCTCAGTTGACCGGGTGGAGGAGGCTTTAAGTACATTGCTTCCACTGCTTCCTGGTGTGCACTATTTTCGGTTCAATCCAGGTGAAGTTACTTTACATGTTGTCTGAGGGGAATATTAAAAGCAAAAGATTGCTTTCTTTCCTTTTCTGAAACCTTCCTTTCCTAATTCTGTTGTACCTGAATATTTGGCATTTCATTAACAGTTCAAGTTTTAGGAATCACCCAGAACAAAAGAAAAAGGGTTATTAGTATGATCTAGTCTTGTGCCATAGTGATATTGATTTTTGGTTTTCTTTTCACATTCTTAACATGCCTTCTATATATCTGGGATGCAGTTGATGACCGATGTGGTATGGAGCTAGATGAGACGGACCCTGCTGTCTGGTTAAAGTTAGAGGCCGCAACAGATGAGTACATTCAAAACACCTCTGCTGCTTTCAAGAATATTTGTGAAAGATTGTTAGAGAGGCCACATGATGAGAAATTTTCAGATAATTTCAAGTCCCATCAGTTTCTCAAATCGAAGAATTCTAAAGCTGGTATGTGCTGAATCATATTTGATTGCTTGCCATGATATTCTTTTGTCTAAGATGGATTAACCTTTGAAGGATTCTATTTTTTTTTTTCAGATGAGAGCAGTCCTTCTTTAGGTTGGAGGCGGAGCGTGCTACTTGTCGAGGCCTCAAATAGTGCAGATGCTGGAAGAGTCTTTCATCATGCTCGCTCACTTGAGTCATTTTGTGCTCATAATGGAATAAAACTCAGTCTTTTCAGTGGCATATCAGGCACTCAGAAAGCAACTCCAGGATCAACTTTTCCTACACCTTTTGCTTCACCATTGTTCACTGGGAGCTTCCCTTCAAGCCCTCTCTTATACAGTCCTGATATTGGGGCTCATAGGGTTGGTAGAATTGATTTAGTTCCACCACTAAGCTTGGATGGATTACAATCTGCGAAAACAACTACCTCGCCGCCTGAGTCTCCTCGAAAGCGTCGACAGCTTTCGTTGCCTGTGCAATCTTTTTATGAGAAGCTAAAGAATTCACCTCAGGTTGGAGTTGTGCACTTGGCTCTGCAAAATGATACATCTGGCTCTGTGCTGAGGTTAGATATTCCTTATTTCATGGTTACTTACTGGAAATGTTGTTTGTCGTCCTAATGTCATCTACTTCTACGAGATAGTTGGCAGAATGATGTATTCGTGGTTGCCGAACCTGGAGAACTAGCCGATAAGTTTCTGCAGAGTGTCAAGTTTAGCTTGCTGTCAATGATGCGGGGCCGCCGGAGAAAGTATGCATCAGTTATCACGGATATCTCAACTGTTGCTGATCTTGTTAAATGTAGGCCATGCTTCCAAATAGGTGGTGTAGTCCACCGTTATATTGGGCGTCAGACGCAGGTATGCCTCAATGTTATGCCAGCCATCCTTTATTATGAAAAATATCTTTGCTTTTGGAAACTAAGAATTTATGAATTTCCTATTTTGTCTTTGTCTTCTGAAGGTCATGGAAGATGACCAAGAAATTGGTGCCTATATGTTTCGTAGGACTGTTCCTTCAATGCATTTAACCTCAGAAGATATTCGGTGGATGGTATTCTCTCTGATCATTTATGATATTCAGTGTTGCATATTTTTTTCATTGCAAGATTATGTATGTGAGAAGGAATTTATCTCTTCACAATGACGTTATATGGTTGGCATCATTTGACTGAAGTAGTCACGACTCACCACCAATCAGGTGGTTTCTATATATGACAATTGAACTTACTTGCTTGGGTTCAAGTATCCGCGGCAAGGATAAGCCCTTCAGCACTCAGAGCTCGCAGGGGACTTTTGCTTCGGACCTGGCATGGGATCAGTGAGGTCTTCTGCAGATAAAGCTCTGTAGTGCTGATGCTCCCTAGTGGAGAGATCCATCATACTTCATCTGTGTCATTCCAAGATCCGCACTTGAGTTTGTAATGACTGGTCTATTTCTGTCTCGGGTTTGAAGACAAAGAGGCCTGTTCATTTTACTTTTCGTTTCTTTTCTTGTGACCTGCTACTCTATGCATACACATTCATCCAAGAAAATAAAAGATGAATAAGAAAGGAGGCAACACTAACTCTCTTAATATTTGTTTAACCTTCCAGATTGGAGCATGGAGGGAGAGAATTATAATCTTCACTGGTTTCTATGGCCCTGCCCAACCTCTAATCAAGGCTTTTCTAGATTCAGGAGCTAAAGCTGTTATATGTCCTTCCACTGAGCCTGATGAAGCGCAGTTGTCTACATTTCACGGGTCAGGTGATTTTAATTCTTTTGATAATGGGAAGTTTGAAATTGGCGAAGAAGAAGGAGAGGATGATGATACTGAACCTTCTAGTCCAGCAAGTGATTGGGACGATAGTGAACCAGAGAAAAGTGAAGGACGCTCTCAGTTCTTCTGGGATGATGATGAGGGGGAGTTGTCCCAGTTCATATGTGAATTCTATGAGTCTCTTTTTCAGGGTGGTTCAAAGATAGATGATGCATTACAACATGCTCGTGCCTCACACCGGAGCCTAAGATATTCATGTCATCTTCCCAGTGTACCTTAGTTCGTTGGTTCTCTCTGACCTGGATAGTCCCAAGGGAGGCGCGAGTCAGCTAATGCTCATGCTGACTGCATGTTGTTGCTTGAGTAACGGGCATTTGCATGGTCTCCTGATTATTCCATACTTTGTAGAGAATAATTGTACTTCTACAAGGAAAATGATAGAAAGAAGCAAGCGTGGCGAGAGAAAAAGCAGTAAAAAAGAGTAATACTTTAAAGAAGCGAGAGAAAAATCCAATTTTGAGGCTCTGAACTAATTGTTATGTTAAGTCATTGATGGATGTTTTTGTTTTTCTTGTATGGCCCAGTTTTGTAGATTCTTCCGTATAAAGTTACTTTCAGATTTACAAAGGTTTTGTATCCCAATAAGTAACATGTACAGTGAAATGAATTTAATGAATAAAAATGATGTATGATTGAGTTTCTCCCATAACGCTCCGACTTCTCTCTAGTTTCTCTCTCTAACCTCAAGCTCGCCTGCGCTCGTTAGTCTAACGAGTGACCACTGTGGAAATGGCTAGAGGAAGAGGAAGACCTCGAGGGAGACCAAGGCTGCAACCTTTAGCTGGGAGAGGTAATCCAGCTGAAGTTAACATGCAGATCGAGAAAAGTCCAGTAACAGGAATGAACAATTCTACTGTTCCATTGGATGGCAACCAGCTGAAGCAACATGCAGTGGAGGAATTGATGCAAAGTTCAGCTAAGGGAAAGGAATTGAGTGAGAATACAAGTCAAAATGAACAAATGGACAAAGTGAGTGAGAAGGGATCAGATCTGGCAAGTTCGATCAAGGCAACACAAGACCCACACTAGTAATGGAGGAAAAAGGTGAGAAAAAGTTGTGGACCTCATTGTTTGCGGGTAATAGAAGCTCGGAGAATGGATTAAAATTGAATTATGTACCACCTACAATTGTTGATGGGAAAACAATGGTGCAACTAGAGAAGGAGGATGTGGAGAAGGAAGTAATGAAGTGAAAATGTGCCCTAATTGTGTATGTAATTGGTGAAACACCGGGCTACAATTACATGCATAGATTTGTGAAACAAAATTGGAATCAAGTTTCAGAGCCGGAAGTATTCTATCACGATGAAGGATACTATATGGTTAGATTTAATACTATGAATGATATGAATGAAATATTATACTCTGGGCCGTATACAATGAACAATAAACCACTGATTTTGAAGCCTTGGACTGTTAATTTTGATTTCAATAAGGAATTTCTGGCTGAAATTCCTTTATGGGTAATTCTGCCTAATCTACCTATGAGTTGCTGGGGGTACAATCCTTAAGCAGAATTGCTAGTGCAATTGGCAAGCTTTTGTATGCAGATAAATGTACATCAAAGCAGAAGAGAATATATTATGCTAGGATGTTAATTGAGGTTAATGTCACTAAAGCATTGCCTACTAGTATCACAGTATGGGAGCCGGATGGAAGACAGTTTGAACAAGAAATTGCCTATGGCTGGAAGCCAGAATTTTGTGAAAAATGCTGGAAGATAGGACACTCTTGCAAGGAAGTTGCAGCAGAGCAAAGTCAATTTGAGCAACAGAGGAGGAGAAGGAAACCTGAAGCACAACAAATGGCTCTTCAACAAGGGGAAAAAGTAATGCAAGAGTGGAGACCTAAGAAGTTAATTGAAGTGAAGGAGATGCATATTATGACAAAGGAGGCAGAACAGCAAGAGAAAGTAATACATAAGGAAGATCAAACTACAGAAATTAGATCAAATGACAAGCAATCGACTAATCCACCACAGGAAGCTCAAACACCAGGAAGGGAAATTCAGATTACACAGAGAAGTCCTGAATTGAGTTGTATTAGGGAGTTTCCAACACTTGTTGCCAGTGTGGTGAAAGGGAATATAATAGGGGAGAATACAAGTGGAAAGGGGATTCAAAAGAGCTTGGCCACAACTGATAGGGGGCCACTTATAATAGCCCAATGACTTGGATGATATGGAATGTGAGGGGAATAAATAAGAGATATAAACAAAAAGAGTTAAAGATATACATAAAGAATAAACAAATAAAGCTAGCTGGTTTTGTGGAGATTAGAGTGAAAGAGAATAGGGCTAACAGAGTGTTCAAAAATATTTTACCAGGCTGGGAAATGCAGAACAATTACCAAAGTGCATTGAATGGGAGAATTTGGTTGACATGGGATCCTAAAGTATACTGTGTTGATATTGAAGTGATAGATGCTCAGTTGATTCATGGCATAGTAAGAGGGAGAATGGATGGCTTTGAAGCTTGCTTAACACTGGTGTATGGTTTTAATACAATTGAGAAGAGGAAATCTATATGGTGTAATCTAGAAGACATAGCTAGGAAAATGACAAAGCCTTGGCTAATTGGTGGGGATTTTAATGTTATGCTATATGTTCAAGACATAATGTATGGTAATCCTGTGGCAATGAATGAAATGGTGGACTTTTCAGACTGCATTCATAATTTATTCTTGAATGAGCTAGCATGGAAAGGTAAGTATTATACTTGGTCTAACAAGCAACAGGGTGATGACAGAATACTAAGTAGAATTGATAAAGTATTTGGGAACGACATATGGATGACAAATTGGGGACATGTTTGTACTGAATATGATGTTCCTTTGATATCAGATCATTCACCTATGCTTTTTAATATTAAGGCTGGTAGATCAAATATCAAATCACCATTCAGATTTTATAATGTATGGGTAGATCACAAGGAGTTTGGAAGCATTGTACAGACCATATGGAGCAGGAGATTAGCAGAGGATGACATGGAGAATATATGGAAGAAACTCAAAGTTATGAAGTCCTTATTCAATAAACTAAATGAAGATGAATATAAAGGAATAACGAGGAGAATTGAAGAGGCAAGAAGCAACCTTATCATGATCCAAGAACATATACAAAATCAATACAGTGATAGTCTACTAGAGCAAGAGAAGCAGACTTTACAACAGCTGGAGAAGTGGTCACTCATAGAATAGAGCATTTTACAACAAAAATCAAGGGTGAAATGGATCAAATTGGGTGATAACAACAACAAATATTTTCTGCTATTGTGAAAGAAAGGAGCAACAGGAAACAGATATTAGAGTTGAGTGAATCAGGAAGAAATTAAAGAAGAATTCATAAGATTCTACAAGAACCTGATGGGAGCCTCATCCAAGACTTTACCAGCAATCACCAAAGAAGTGGTGAAAAATGGCCCAAGACTCAACCATGATCAACAGTTGAGCCTAGTTGCTGAGGTGACAGAAGAGGAGGTGTATAAAGGATTGTGTGCTATACAAGAAGATAAAGCTCCTGGGGTGGATGGGTACAACTCATGTTTCTTCAAAAAAACATGGCCAATTTTGAGGAAAGAGACGGTGCAAGCAGTTTAGAAGTTCTTTATTACTGGGAAACTATATAAGGCTATAAATTGCACAACAATCACATTAGTGCCAAAGGTGAATAGCACAACCACAGCTAGGGAATTCAGGCTTATTGCATGTTGTACTGTCCTCTATAAGATCATTTTCAAGATACTAGCCAGCAGACTGCAGAGAGTAATTACTAGTGTAGTTAGTGAAGCACATACAGGTTTTATACCAGGAAGGAAAATAGCAGATAACATAATTCTGGCTCATGAGCTTGTAAAGACTTATGCAAGAAAGAATTCATCTCCTAGGTGTCCTATGTCTCCCTTTCTATTTGCTCTTGCTATGGAATATTTGAGTAGGAGTCTGAATGAATTGAGGAAAGAAAAGGAGTGTAAATATCATCCAAGGTGTTCTAAACTGGGCATAACTCATCTGAGCTTTGCAGATGACTTGTTGCTCTTTGCAAGGGGTGATATGAACTCAATCACCAAGATGCAGCAATACCTCAACCACTTCTATGGGGCCTCTGGACTGAAAGCTAATCATGAGAAGAGTTCAATCTTCTTTGGAGGTGTTACAAAGCTAGCTAAAGAAGAGATACTGCAGAAGTTTGGTTATTCCAAAGTACTTTGCCAGTTAAGTATCTAGGAGTTCCTATAAATTCTAGAAGATGTCTATAGCACAATGGCAACCCCTTATTGAGAAAATGGTAGCAAGGATATCCTCATGGACAACAAATAAGCTCTCTTATGCTGGAAGAATTCAACTAGTGCAATCTGTTTTGTTTGGAATCCAAGCCTATTGGTCACAGTTGTTCATAATTCTTAGCAAGGTGCTTAAAACCATTGAGGCATATTGTAGGAGTTATGTGTGGTCGGGAATCAATGTTATCACAAAAAGATCTCTGGTAGCATGGGATAAACTGTGTCTTCCTAAGATTGCTGGAGGGCTAAATTTGATCAACTTAAAGATATGGAATAGAGCAGCAGCAGTTAAGAAATACTGGGATCTAGAACACAAGGGAGATAAAATGTGGATCAAATGGATTCATGAATATTATATAAAGGGCCAACAGTTGTCGACTATGAAGTGTGATGACCCAAGGGGTCATTTTATGAATTTAGACTCCGTTCTAGGCTTATTATCCATAAAAATATTAATTTTCACTACCGAGATTTGCGTCCGCAGTCCGGGCGTGAAACCGGAAAGCTTTTATGTTAAAATATAAGAATAATAATTTTAGAATTAAAAATTTAGTTTTAGTTGACTTCAGTCAACATTTTGAGTAAACGGTTGGATCTGTATTTCGATGATCCCGGGAGGTCCACACTAAAATATGGGACTTGGGCGTGTGTCCGGAATTGAATTCCGAGGTCCCAAGCCTTAGAAATCAATTTTTGAAAGAAATTATTTTGCTAAAATATTAATGAAATAAAGAAAAGAATTAATGCTTAAAACCATTGGTATCGGACCCGTATTTTGGTTTTGGAATCCGATACATATTTGTTATAGTATTTGCACACTATCTGTAAGAATCGAAATTTATTTGACGTGATCGGACGTCCGGTTGAGAAATAGTGAAAGTTAAGTGTTCTTGAGAAAAATGATGAGTTTTGAGGTTACATTCATAGCTTTACATGTTAGTTTCATGATTTGATCGCACGAGCAAGTCCGTATGATGCTTTTAGACTCGCGTGCATATTTGGTTTAGAGCCCCGAGGGCTCGTGTGAGTTTCAAATAGGTTTGGGTTGTGTTGCACTCATTCTTTCTTATATTTCGACGTTGTTTCTTTAAGCATAAATGATATTATTTAGAACAAATGAGCTCCGATTTCTGTTTTGAATTAATTATTAGCTCTGTATTCGTAATTACGGACCCGTATAAAAAAGAATCATCGAATTTGGACACCGTATGAGGATTTTATGGTCATTTTACTAAGGTTGCCAAATTTTTCAGGTTAAAAAAATAATTACGAAATTGCCCCTGACGGCGTATTAAAAATCTGCACTACTTGCAAATATTAAAACCTACATATATCCTTCATTATAAGGTCGAATTGAGTGATTCAAAAGCCTAACTTGACTAGAATTTCACAAGAAATCCATTGGACACATGAAAATCGAGTTTTGGGATCGTTTGACATGAGAAACGAGGTAGAATAACAGGCAGCAAATATATTAAAAACGGGCAGACCTTCTTCTTCACCTTATATTCGAAGTTACAGCCCTAAGAATAATTTTCTTCAACAATTATCATCCCTAAGTCATGGGTAAAAAATTCTAAACTTTGTTCTTTCAATTACTCATTGTTTTTCATCACTTTTAAATCAAAAACTAAGAATTTTCATGGTAAACTGAGGGTTTGGGTAGAATTAGGGAATCTTGTAAAAATCGAATCTTTACCTCGAATTGAGGTCGGATTTCGAAACTAATTGTATATTTGGGTTCGTGGGTGAATGGGTAAACGTAATTTGGTCCGAACCCCGAGGTTAGACCAAGCGGGCCCGAGGTCGGGTTTTCACTTTTTTTTAGAAAACTTAGAAAAAATATAATTTTCAATAAAGTTAGTTCATTTATCCTTAATTAATGATATTGAGTTAATTATGATTAGATTCGAGCAAGTTAGAGCAAGATTCTAAAGGAAAAGTCATAATTGAGCAGTGAGCAGCCTACGAAATTGAGGTAAGTGTTTGGTCTAACTTTGACTTGAGGTAATAGGAATCCCCACTTGTTTGCTATGTGAAATGAATGTGCGTGGTGTATAGGTGAGGTGACGAGTATCTATGCACCACCCAATTTGCTTGATAAATATGATCCCTTTCTCGTTCCCAACTTAATTGATGCTCGTCTTAATTGTTCTATGTTCATTATTGTTTCTATGACTAGTTGGCCTTGTTATTTTCTTGTTGTTAAATATTACTGTGGTTATTTTGGAAAGAGTATTGGTTGTTTATTTGGTTCCCTTGTGATACAAAACGGTTGAGTAGTTTGGCATTGTTTCTATGAGGCATATATATATATATATATATATATATTGGTTCCATTTTTTGATAATATTGAGGAAGTTATGAGAATTGCAGTTTAACTGTTTTATGATTGTTGAGGTTTACGTGGCTATTTGATTTCAATCGATTATTGTCAATGGTTGTTGCAAGTGTGTTAAAAGTGTTGGTTGTTTCTCTTGATTCTATCATAGTACATAAAGATTGAGCTGGGTTGGCAGCGTTACGGTGTTTTACATATATTCTGGTTGATTTTATTGTGTACTGATATTGGTTGAAGCTTACGAGCTATATTGTTTTCTATTTGAAATTTGTTGAAACAAAATTTGGTGTGATAAGGGGGCTGTGACAAGGGGTCTGTGATAAGGGTGGATAATTGATTGTGATAATGTGAATAAGTGGGATCGGGTTGCACGCCGCAACAAGACAATGATAAGGGAGAATATGCATGTTTTACTGTTTATAAAATAAAGGCTGGAAAACTCATTGTTTTATTGTCATTATTTCATACTCTGCTTTTACTATTATTTTAAAGTGAAACTTGTTCTGTTTATAATTTGCCGAGACATAAATATTATGAAAGGCTTTGACTTGAAAGACGGTGATAAGGGGGTTGTGATAAGGGGGATGTGATAAGGGTGGATAACTGATTGTGATACGGGTGAATAAATTGATTGTGATACGGGTGAATAAATTGATATGATATGTCTGATGGGATCGGGTTGCACGCAACAAGGAGCAATAAGGGAGGACAATTATATTTTACTGATTGTCAAAGAAAGACATATTTGAAAACTACTATTTTATATTACTATTTTTTATATTTGGCACTACTTTTATTTAAAGTTAAAGTTTGGAAACTTGGAAATTATTTGATAGTTTGTTATAGTTGAGGCCTGGAAAAAGCGACTGATTTATTTCATTGTTGTTGTAGTACTTAATTATTTGTTTAGATTTCCTTCTTGCTTTATATTTATTGTCTCAGTTATATTTTTCTTGTTCGTGTAGAATTGTTTTATTGCGTTATTGTATATATTATTGCCACATGTTATATGTTGTTAATGCCCCGCCCTAGCCTCGTCACTACTTCGTCGAGGTTAGGCTCGGCACTTACTCAGTACATGGGGTCGGTTGTACTGATACTACACCCTCCACTCTTTTGTGCAGATCCAGGTATCGACCAGCAATAGAGATATTTAGAGTGATTATTCATTATTCGGCGACACGAGGTATATCTGGCAGCGTTCGTAGATCATGAGAGTCTTCTCCTATTTTTATAAAATTGTTTTATTATATTCAGAACAATTACACTATTTCTTTAAGCCCATTATTTGTAGTATTCTTTAGTAGTTCGTGAATTGTGACACCAGACCCTGGGTAGTCTTAGAGTTATTTATATACTTAGTTCGTGGTTCGTTTTATTTAATTGCTTCTTCTTTTATATTTGGAGTATCTCATTGGAAATCATTTAAATTAAGTTTACTTTTAATTTATTTATTTATACTTAAGTAAATAATCAAAGGAGATTAGTTAATCGAATTCTAACATTGGCTTGCCTAGTACGTGTGGTGTTAGGCGCCATCACGGTCCCTAAGGTTGGGAATTTGGGTCGTGACAAGTTGGTATCAGAGCACTAGGTTGCTTAGGTCTCACAATTTACGAACAAACTTGGTAGAGTCTAAAGGATCGGTACGGAGACGTCTGTACTTATCTCTCAGAGGCTATTAAGCTAGGAACAATTTCACTTTTGTTCTACTCCATCGTGCAAATTTATTCTACCATTGATGATTGAACTTGCCTACTCTGTCCTCTCACAAATCTAAACAACACACAAAGCATCTACAACCGGACAAGAGATGAAGTCCAATGACAGCTACGATTAGGGGAAGAGACAGAAGCGGAGCTCAATCTAAAGCTCGAACATAAGCACCTATTGTATAGTCTCAAATGGATCTAGACGCGGAGGTTCTAGCTCAGTCGGTACATGTTGGACTAGCCCATATCCCTGAAGGATTTATAGCTACTTCAGTATTGCATAACAAGGGAATAGTTGAAAGCAACAAGGTTGATTTATATGAGCTGTGAAGTTTAACATTGTGAATTACCGGGCATTGTGACCTACGACTTCGTGCCAAGTGGGGAAGTCCACTGTCAAGGGATAAATTGCGGGAGTCATGTGTTATATCGATTTTGACCTGAAATGTATAAGGCCTGAGATTTTGCAAGAGATAAAGTTGGGACTTGCGGTATGTCTGCCTCCTTAATAACCCTATACCTCGGTACCAAAAGAGTTATTCAAACAACTTTAAATCTACAGAAGTTCTACTCAGCGCGGAAGTCACGGTTGCGGATTTTGGGGTGCTCCAGAGGGAGTACAATGATTAGCAAGCTTCTAGACTACATGGTTCGTGCCAGGATTTATCAGTATAGAGCTCTACTTTTGTGATCATTATGTGTCAATAGAGATGAGAGTTACCCCAAAATAATAATGAAATGTATATGAATAAATGGGGTATCTCAGCAATGTTGAGTCGGCATGGTAAAAGAAGAAAGTGGTCGCCGGTGTTTGTGGCAAGCCTACGAAGAGGATGATCAGCCAATGCAACCTCAATTACTTGACTCAGTTCTCATAAATGCTTTTGAAAGAGTTGTTTCTCGGACTCTCTATAATACGTGGCGCATAAGGTTTGAACGGTTGTGTCAGGTCATATGACGGTGTCAGAATATGCCATCAGGTTCGATAAGTTAGTCCATCATACTCTTACTTCGATTCATCTAGCAAGAGATCGAGTCCCCAGACTCATTAAAGGACTCAAATATGATTGTAAAATTTTGGACGACTCAGGATAGGTTGATACTTCATTTCGGCTAGTGATAGAACTTGTCCTAGACTTGGGAGAGTCATATTTCATCAGAACACTCAGGCTACGTGCCCCATTGCAGTTACAACTCAACTTACATGTTGAAGGGGGAGGTCAGACTCCTAGAGGTGGAGACCCAGCCTGTTGGTATATTTTCTATGGTAGGGCTGAGGTTGTTACATTAAATGGTGTCATTACAAGAACAATCTCTAATTATTATAAGGTGATGATTTTCTGAACTTAATATGCTTATGCGTAACTAATAAAATTCTTCTCATATACTCTACTCTCGGTGAGCTTCATAACTCAAAAATCTACTTGTGTGAACACTATTATTGAGAAATTATTTGAAGATAGCTATGTCTATCATTACGTGTTGTAATTTTGTTTAACGGAAAATATTTGAAAGAAGAAAATGGAATGTTTCGATTGGCGGTGTGCATATTACTTGTGACTCAGTACTGAGGGCGAGATCCTCGCATTTTGATATGATTTGGTATGTTTAAATCGGGCTACGAGCCGCAGTGGAAGTTATGTAGGGACGAGGTCCTTGTGATGGAAATTTTTGTGTTTAAAGTCACCCTTGTGTATTAAAATAATTAAGTAAATAAATAAAGAAATAAACTAATTAATTAACTGTGTATAATTTGCCAAATCCGTGTCAGAATTATTGAGCTTTGACCTACAAGGTATGTGTCGCCCATGTAGCATTAAATGAGACACTTTAAGTCTGGTATATAATTATGAGGTCTTCATGAACCTCACCTTGTCATCAACATTGTGAAGATTGAAAGGGGATTATTGTTAACGTGAAGCTATTGATAATGTCGTAATTGGCTATGAACAGCTATTAAGAAAATAGAGGCGATATTCCAATTGGTGAGAGGCTGTTAGCTTCAAACATTCAGACGTTGGCTAATCAGTTCGTGAGGTTGGATATTTCCCCCATCAGTATTCTAGCTCGTCCAGTCGCTCGGTCTTCTCTAATCGAGCATATCCAGAAGTGGCAGGATGATGACCCACATTTGGCTATTCTTAGGGACACAGTTCGGTATGGTGATGCCAAGTAGGTTATAGTTGGAGATGATGGTGTTTTGAGGATACATGGTTGGTTGTGTGTGTCAAATGTTGATGGCGTTCGTGAGTTGATCCTTTAGGAGGCTCACAGTTCTAAGTATTCCATTCATCCAAGGGCAGCTAAAATGTACCAAGATTTGAGGCAGCATTATTGGTGGAGAAGGATGAAAAAGGACATTGTGGTGTATGTGGCTCGTTGCTTAAATTGTCAGCAGGTACAGTATGAACATCAGAGACCTGGTGGTTTGCTACAACCGATAGATATTCCTAAGTGGAAGTGAGAGCGTATCACTATGGACTTCGTTGTTGGGCTCCCACGGACTCAAAGGAAATTTGACGCAGTTTGGGTTATTGTGGATAAGCTGACTAAATCAGCCCACTTCATTCTTGTGGTGAGTACTTATACTTCAGAGCGGTTGGCTGAGTTATATATTCGAGAGATTGTTCGCCTTCATGGTGACCCGTACCACGTGTTAGATTTCAGTTCTGTCAAATTGGACAAAGATTTGACTTATGAGGAGGAGCCGGTAGCTATTTTAGACCGGCATGTTCGTCAGTTGAGGTCTCAAAGTTATCCTTCAGTTCGAGTGCAGTGGAGAGGCTAGCCCATTGAGGGAGATACTTGGGAGTCCGAATCGGACATGCGGAGTAAATATCCACACTTGTTTGCAAATTCAGGTAATCTTCTATGTCCGTTCGAGGACGAACATTTGCTTTAGAGGTGGAGATTGTGATGACCCAAGGGGTCATTTTATGAATTTAGACTCCGTTCTAGGCTTATTAGCCATAAAAAGATTAATTTTAACTACCGAGATTTGCGTGCGTAGTCCGAGCGTGAAACTGGAAAACTTTTATGTTAAAATATAAGAAATAATAATTTTTAGAATTAAAAACATGGTTTTAGTTGACTTGAGTCAACATTTTGAGTAAACAGACTCGGATCTGTGTTTAGATGATCCCGGGAGGTCCACAATAAAATATGGGACTTGGGCGTGTGCCCGGAATTGAATTCCGAGGTCCCAAGCCTTAGAAATCAATTTTTGAAAGAAATTATTTTGTTGAAATATTAATGAAATAAAGAAAAAAATTAATGTTTGAAGCCACTGGTATCGGGCCCGTATTTTGGTTTGGAATCCGGTACAGATTTGTTATAGTATTTTCATACTATCTGTGAAATTCGGTGAGAATTGGAGTTTATTTGACGTGATTCGGACGTTCGGTTGAGAAATAGTGAAAGTTAAGTGTTCTTGAGAAAAATGATAAGTTTTGAGGTTAAATTCATAGCTTTACATGTTAGTTTCATGATTTGATCGCGCGAGCAAGTCCGTATGATGCTTTTAGACTTGCGTGCATATTTGGTTTAAATCCCCGAGGGTTCGGGTGAGTTTCAAATGGGTTTGGGTTGTGTTGCCCTCGTTCTTTCTTATGTTTCGACGTTGTTTCTTTAAGCATAAATGATATCATATTGAACCAATGAGCTCCGATTTCTATTTTTAATCAATTATTAGCTCTGTATCGTAATTATGGACCCGTAGCAAAAAAAATCATCGAATTTGGACATCGTATGAGGATTTTATGATCATTTTACTAAGGTTGCCAGATTTTTCAAGTTAATTACGAAATTACCCTTGACGGCGTATTAAAAATCTGCACTATTTGCAAATATTAAAACCTACATATATCCTTCATTATAAGGTCAAATTGAGTGATTCAAAAGTCTAAATTGACTAGAATTTCACAAGCATTGAATACATAAAAATCAAATTTCGGGATCATTTGGAACGAGAAACGAGGCAGAATAGATGGCAGAAAATATATTAAAAACGGGCTGACCTTCTTCTTCACCTTATTTTCGAAGTTTACAACCCTAAGAACAATTTTCTTCAACAATCATCTCCACGTCATCGGTAATCAATTCTAAACTTTGTTCTTTCAATTACTCATTGTTTTTCATCACTTTTAAATCAAAAACTAAGAATTTTCATGGTAAAAATTGAGGGTTTGGGTAGAATAGGGAATCTTGTAAAAATCGAATCCTTACCTCGAATTGAGGCCGAATTTCAAAACTAATTGTATATTTGGGTTCGTGGGTGAATGGGTAAACGTAATTTGGTCCGAACCCCGAGTTTTAGATCAAGCGGGCCCGGGGTCGGGTTTTCACTTATTTTGAGAAAACTTAGAAAAAATTATAATTTTCAATAAAGTTAGTTCCTTTAGACTTAATTAATGATATTGATTTAATTATGATTAGATTCGAGCAAGTTAGAGCAAGATTATAAGGAAAAGTCATAATTGAGCAGTGAGTGGCCTGCGAAATTGAGGTAAGTGTTTGGTCTAACTTTGACTTGAGGGAATAGGAATCCCCACTTGTTTGCTATGTAAAATGCATGGGCATGGTGTATAGGTGAGGTGACGAGTATCTATGCACCACCCAATTCGCTTGATAAATATGATCCATTTCTCGTTCTCAACTTAATTGATGCTTGTCTTAATTGTTCTATGTTTATTATTGTTTCTATGACTAGTTGGCCTTGTTATTTTCTTGTTGTTAATTATTATTGTGGTTATTTGGAAAGAGTATTGGTTGTTTATTTGTTTCCCTTGTGGTGCAAAACGGTTGAGTAGTTTGACATTGTTTCTATGAGGCATATATATGTATATATTTATTTTCCTATTGGTTCCATTTTTTGATAATATTGAGGAAGTTATGAGAATTGCAGTTTAACTATTTTATAATTGTTGAGGTTTACGTGGCTATTTGATTTCAATCGATTATTGTCAATGGTTGTTGCAAGTGTGTTAAAAGTGTTGGTTGTTTCTCTTGATTCTATCATAGTACATAAAGATTGAGTTGGGTTGGCAGCGTTACGGTGTTTTACATATATTCTGGTTGGTTTTATTGTGAACTGATATTTGTTGAAGCTTACGAGCTATACTGATTTCTATTTGAAATTTGTTGAAACAAAATTTGGTGTGATAACGGGGCTGCGACAAGAGGTCTGTGATAAGGGTGGATAATTGATTGTGATAATGTGAATAGGTGGGATCGGATTGCACGCCGCAACAAGACAATGATAAGGGAGAATATGCATGGTTTACTGTGTTATAAAATAAAGGCTGGAACACTCATTATTTTATTGTCATTATTTCATACTCTGCTTTTACTATTATTTTAAAGTGAAACTTGTTATGTTTATAATTTGTCGAGACATAAATATTGTGAAAGGCTTTGACTTGAAAGGTGGTGATAAGGGGGATGTGATAAGGGGGTTGTGATAAGGGTGGATAATTGATTGTGATACGGGTTAATAAATTAATTGTTATACGGGTGAATAAATTAATATGATATGTCTGGTGGGATCGGGTTGCACGCCGCAACAAGGAGCAATAAGGGAGGACAATTATATTTTATTGATTTTCAAAGAAAGACAAAGATTTGAAAACTACTATTTTATATTACTATTTTTTATATTTTGGCACTACTTTTATTTAAAGTTAAAATTTGGAAACTTGAAAATTATTTGAGAGTTTGTTATAGTTGAGGCCTGAAAAAGGCGGCTGAGTTATTTCATTGTCGTTGCAGTACTTAATTATTTGTTTAGATTTCCTTCTTGCTTTATATTTATTGTCTCAGTTATATTTTTCTTGTTCGTGTAGAATTGTTTTATTGCGTTATTGTATATATTATTGCCACAGGTTATATGTTGTTAATGCCCCGTCGTAGCTTCGCCACTACCTCATCGAGGTTAGGCTTGACACTTACTTAGTACATGGGGTCGGTTGTACTGATACTATACTTTGCACTCTTTTGTGCAGATCCGGGTATTGACCAGCAATAGAGATATTTAGAGCGACTATTCATTTATTCGGAGACACGAGGTATATCTGCCAGCGTTCGTAGATCCCGAGAGTCTTCTCCTATTTTTATAAAACTGTTTTATTATATTCAGAACAGTTACACTATTTCTTTCAGCCCATTATTTGTAGTATTCTTTAGTAGTTCGTGAAATGTGACACCAGACCCTGGGTAGTCTTAGAGTTATTTATATACTTAGTTCGTGGTTTGTTTTATTTAATTGCTTCTTCTTTTATATTTGGAGTATCTTATTGGAAATCATTTAAATTAAGTTTACTTTTAATTTATTTATTTATGCTTAAGTAAATAATCAAAGAAAATTAGTTAATCGAATTCTAACATTGGCTTGCCTAGCAAGTGTGGTGTTAGGCGCCATCACAATCCCAAAGGTTGGAAATTTAAGTCGTGACATGAAGATACCACACCAAGCATCACGGTTAGTTAGAAAGATGATGGAGGCAAGAGATACAGTTGAAACAATACAAAGCCCAGTAAAAGAAAATCGCAGCTTGATCAGACACCTATACTTGACTATGCTGGGCCAACAACCAAGAGTAGAGTGGAAGATGTTTATGTTTAGGAATGAAGCAAGGTCAAAAGCAAAATTCACAATGTGGCTATAATTTCAAGACAGGATGATGACCAGTGATAGGCTGAACAAATGGGGGGTGCAGGTAGATAAGAACCGTGTTCTATGCAAGGTTCATGAAGAAAGCAGGAATCATATCTTTGTAGAATGTGACTACACTAAGAGAGTATGAGAAAGATTGATAAAATGGATGCAGAGGAAACAAATATGTCCAACAGAATGGGAACAACACTGGAAGTGGGTTAAGGAGAATGCAAAAGGAAGATCAAATATGACATAAGTGTTCAAGATGGTATATGCTGAAGCCATTCATGTCATCTGGAATAAAAGGAACTGCAGAATCTTCCAGGAACAAAGCAAACCAGCTGAGGAGATAGCTAGGAAAATAACATACATATGTAATGTTAGAGCAACAAAATGAAATAAACAATTGATACAACAACATGTTTTCTGATTGTAAGTAATAGAGATATGAAGAGGTATAGAGAATTTGCATAGGATGGAGAGTCTAAAACAATAAGACAGTTGACTGAGTATAAAGTCAATTATGATTGTGTAAAGCTTTCAAAGGTGATTAATAGAAATTTTAATTACCAAAAAAAAAAAGAATTTAATGGATAAAACACCGAATTTTTCTTACCACCCTAATGGAGGTTATCTATTTGTTTTCTTTTTATTGTGAAAAGCAGATTCATTTCTTTGTTGTTTCTACAAAAATGTAGTGTTCTCAAGTGCCGGGGGCAATTGCAATTTGTATACGAGGAATCCATGCACCTACGCTCTTATGGCATTCAATGAAAATAGAGAGCATAAGATCATCTCCAACCAACACCAATTTTGACATCAAACGTCATTTAATTATAAGATTTGGTGTTTTAGTGCTTTAACCCAACACGATTTCTTATACCATTTTGGTGTATGAATTTGGTGTAACATTATTCATCAACACCATTACTATTTATCATTATTTATTATTTATAAATACTTTTAATTTAATATATAGTTTTTATGTAATATATCTTTATAATATTAATTTATATTTATATTTTGGTGTATAATTTTTTTATACTTTAATTATCGTATAAAATTGTGAGTTAATTTTATTATAAATTATAATTATATAAAAATATATAACCATCAAAAAACTAAAAGTGAAAAACTAAAATATAATATGTTGATAATAAATAACACAATGTTCATTGATCATCATAAAAACAAATATTTAACACAATAGCGACTGACATAGATTAAAATTGAAAATACATTAAATAACATAATGTGATGAGAAAATTACAACAATAATATGATTTGGGTTATTGTTTAGCCGACGATATATATCCAAAATGGTACTATTGTGCAAACTATTCGTGAGCCACGTTCTCAAAAGAAGAAATATTTCGCAATGAAATAAGAATCATGTCGAAAAGATGTTGAACGTGCATTCGGAGTTTTGCAATCTCATTTTGCAATTATTGCAGGGCCATCACGTTTTTGGAGCAAAGAAGTACTCCATGATATATCAATTACATGTATTATACTGCACAACATGATAATCGAGGATGAACGTGATCTTAATGCACCAACTCAAGATGTTTGGGAAGGTCCAACTCCAACCATAAAAATGGTAGTAGGTGAAAATTACCGCTTTGAATAATTTTTAACTCCGCACAAAAATATTAAGGACAAAAATGGTCATTTTGCACTTCGTAATGCATTAATAGAGCATTTATGGAAGCAACATACTAATCTTGTAAGTTGAATATTTATATAAAAAATAAATTAAATTTTACCGTAATGTAATATTTATTTAATTATATCTTATCAATGATTTTATTTTTATTTGAATTATACATTAATATGCATAATATATAATATTTGGTTATAATTTATATTAATTTACATGGGATAAATATGTAAAAAAGAAAAAAAAGGATTTGTTTTATAAAAAAACTATTATATGTACCCGAGCGATGCGCAAATTAGTTCAAAGGAGAAAAGAACAGAAAAGAAGTATATATAGCATTAGCCACGAGAAAGACCAAAGTCTTCTCCATTGTTGCATCAATTAAAAGCGTATTATTTTTTCCTTTAAGAGTACGTTTTGAACATTTATGCATAATCTTTTCTTCCACATTCTTAATAATAATATATTTCATATCATATGTCGTCGTCTAATGTTCTTCACTTACATAAAATTAACAGTACCATATCCTTGACTTGCATAAAAGTAACAGTACCATAATGATTTTTGAAAAATTATACGAGAAATTCACTCGTTTCTTTTTTCGTTCTTTCGCCTAATTGAAAAGAAAAACTTTTAGGTATTTTCGAGACATCCAATTTAAAAAAAAAATGAAAAGCTCCTAAAAACACGTAAGATTGATTTTCACTGATAGCCATGAGACCAAGAAGAAAAGAAAGAGAGCTTATTGAACAAAGATTTTCCAATTTATATCAAGCAAGCAAGCTAGTTCAATTGCGGGGCCTCAAGGGTCTTCTCCAACAACCTTAATTCTGCATCTTGAAATTTGATAGAGATTTATGCCCATGCTCGCCTGATCTGACATGACCCTTCTTCTGCACTGAAAACTTCAACATATCTAGAGAACGAAAAAAAAATTATGGATATTTGATTTGGAAATTAAAGGAGCACCGATAGATAGCATCCTATAGCTTTAACGTAAATTAAAGGAACATGTCTCCTTCTATAGAAAATTTTAAAACATAGTCAAAATACTTATGAACCGATTCAACCTGTAATAGTTGAGGCAATATGATACAACAGAATGACATAATCATAATTATTACACTTCTGGCCCTAAGTTATTGCGGCGAGAAGAAACCAAAATAAGTAAATTAAGTTAGTTTGAAAAAATTGTGAATACCAGAGAGGCTGAATCAACAGTTTCTCATGTTTTGAATTAATGCAATCCATATAGTATGGCTTTAGTTGTTTTATATCACATTAATCTTTTATCATCATTATAAGTCAAAATGAATTATTATATCATATAGGGCTATTTCTAAATAAACATGTATCTACAAATGAAGCTCTTTATAATTTTCATCACGAGTTATAAGTAGGGAGGGATTGAATATTGTAATGATGATGATGGATAAATAACAAATGAAGTTAGAAAATTAGTAAGTAAATAACTTTTTTAGATTCATTTATTTATAATTTATTCGTTTGAATCATCTTATATTTTTATATTATTTGTAGCACAACCTATATATTGACAGTATTTGAGTATTATTCAAAAGTTATTTGATAATTGTATAAAACGATAATTAGTTAAAACGAATGATTTAACATGCTCAAATAAATGAGATCAGTAACTAAAAGATTTTAGTTTCTTATACATTCAGAAAAGGCAGCACTAAATTATATTCCGTGCTAACACATAGATGACATAACTTTAAAATTTATATTTTCTAAACTTTTAATACAATGACTTGTATGATTCAGCAATACAAAATTAAGCAATGCAGAAGATAGTTTTTTCAAAGCAGCTCATTGGAGATCTATCTTAATTCATTCCGGAGGCTCCAACCATGCCCAATAAGCCTTACCACAATTAGCCATTACCCGATTCATCTTATACAAAAGAAACATGTTTCAAATCTGATTGCGTCATGAGTTGTGCGTGGCTGAGCAACTGTCCCTTATCCTTTTAGATTAGGTTTTGTAGAGTAAATTTAGGGAAAGTGGATTTAAAATATGTAACTTTTTCTTTTTTGTTATAAATAGAACTCTATTTAGAGTGAATGTCTATCTTTTAAAGAGTTTTACTTTGTGGCTAAGTCATTTTTTCCCTATAAATAGAGGCGTCTTAGCCCATTGTAAATCATTCCAAAATTCAATAAGAATTCTCTCTCTCTCTTTCTCTGCAATATTGTTCTTCTTCTTTTATTGTTTCATAACACGTTATCAGCACGAGACTCTACCGTCTCAAAAAGCTATTTGAGAAGATTAAGGTATAACTTTTCTCCTCTCCTTTTCTTTTAATTATACTGACATTATGAAAAGAAAGTTCGCTGCCCTTGAAATTTCGGGCAAGAACTATATGACATAGGTGTTGGATGCTGAAATCCATTTAGA